>OZ023210.1:65353610-65524568 GCA_963995525.1 Escarpia spicata
CCAAAACACTTGTCATGGGATAAGTTGATTGAGTCACAATATTAACAGGGCTTGAAGTTGCTACTACCTTGTTGCATTTGCGAGTATAATCTTACGCCTGTGACTAGATAAATTGCTTTAGTTGCAATGTGCAATTTAGCACTTTGTCCATTAATTATTGTCCTGCCCATGGGTGACTGATATTTGGGTCCTTGTGTTGATATATTAATGGGCATGAGTCATCAAACAAATTGTGCATGACGCCACTTCAAACCCTTGTTCTGCCCCTGCTGACTGTCTGCAGCAAAAGATTGATAAATTATAGCAAGTGACTGATGACTACCTAAAGCTATAGGTACGAAGTCCTATGCAGGCACCCCTGTACTATCCACCCTTATATCACTTGGTGACTTGGGCAACCAATTACAGAAAGGGGCAGTTCTTAATTAGTTTTTTTATTTGTTTAAAGTTTAAACTGTGAAATAATGTGTGCCTATGCACAATTCAACATAAAGCCTGTCAGAATATATAAAGAGGAGAGTGTTCCCTATGTGAGTATTGTATGGACATACGTACTTTCAAAATAAATGTGTGTAATTTCATAAAGGCATTCAATTGCTTAAATAATTGTTATGGTTGTAAATATCAACAAAATTGCCAGGAGTATGCATGGCTAGGCTCAATTACATAACTGTATTTTGAATTTATTACAAACAATATGTTGTATTAGTAGCAGAGATGATAATTCAGCACGTTGTGTGTGGTGATGGTATAAAATTGTGTTCAGTAAAATGCCACATGTTTAGCTTTGCATTTTACTTAGTTACAAGGATGCAGTCTGTTCCTAGTTTTTAATTAATCAATTAATATGTTCTTAAGACTATACTAACTATGTTGAAGGTATGCTGCCTGCCAAGTTGTGTTTAATAAGCTTGTAACAACGTTCGTAATTAGGAAGGTACAACTCCAGAGCCAATTATGGCAATGATATTGGCATTTTATATTCAAAGCAATTTTTTGGTGGGGGGCAAATAAATTTCTGTTGGGACAAGTAAACATGAATTAGCACTTGTCCTACTGGACAAGTGCTTTGTGGGAGTTAATGTCAAGCCTTGTAATCCGATTGCGCATATTACTTTAACCCTTTGCAAACTACAGTTTGAAGATCAACAAACCTGATCTGTGTTGGGTTAAATCGGTTAATGTTTCAGCTATCAAGAATCAGCATCATAGATGAGTGTATTCTAGGTGGTTGTTGCATATTCCTCAAGAATCGCTTCCTTTGCCAGTTTTGTAGAGTTGCGAACACCCATGCACAAGAGGGTGATCTTTGACAAGATTCCCGTCACAGAACAAGAGATGAAACAGCAGACACAGAAGGCTAGAACAGGTGACGTTGACACTTTCACACCGACCTTTATTTCCAATCTAGTAACTGGTACATGTATAGAGATGTGCACAAGGATGGCAGTTCTCTCAGTTATTATGTATCAACAATCTAGTAACTGGTACATGTATAGAGATGTGCACAAGGATGGCAGTTCTCTCAGTTATTATGTATCAATAATCTAGTAACTGGTACATGTATAGAGATGTGCACAAGGATGGCAGTTCTCTCAGTTATTATGTATCAATAATTTAGTAACTGGTACATGTATAGAGATGTGCACAAGGATGGCAGTTCTCTCAGTTATTATGTATCAATAATCTAGTAACTGGTACATGTATAGAGATGTGCACAAGGATGGCAGTTCTATCAGTTATTATGTATCAATAATCTAGTAACTGGTACATGTATAGAGATGTGCACAAGGATGGCAGTTCCCTCAGTTATTATGTATAAATAATCTAGTAACTGGTACATGTATAGAGATGGCACAAGGATGGCAGTTCTCTCATTTATTATGTATCAATAATGTAGTAACTGGTACATGTATAGACATGTGCACAAGGATGGCAGTTCTCTCAGTTATTATGTATCAATAATCTAGTAACTAGTACATGCAGACAGATGGCACAAGGATGGCAGTTCTCTCATTTATTATGTATCAATAATGTAGTAACTGGTACATGTATAGAGATGTGCACAGGGATGGCAGTTCTCTCAGTTATTATGTATTAATGAGATATAAACTTGCCACTGAACACAGTTTGCTGATGTAGACTTGAAGGGAATTTGAATGTATTCACCCACGAGACTGCCTTCTGCATCTTGTTTGAAATTACAATTTCATAAAGCACACAGGCTCCTTGTGAAATGTTATATTGTTTTAAATGGCTCATTTAGGACACAGGCTCCTTGTGAAATGTTATATTGTTTTAAATGGCTCATTTAGGACACAGGCTCCTTGTGAAATGTTATATTGTTTTAAATGGCTCATTTAGGACACATGCTCCTTGTGAAATGTTATATTGTTTTAGATGGCTCATATAGGACACAGGCTCCTTGTGAAATGTTATATTGTTTTAGATGGCTCATATAGGACACAGGCTCCTTGTGAAATGTTAAGGAATTATATGATTAACAGGGTTACCATTATTCAGATCGATTAGGATATACTTTTAGACTTTCTTTTAATACAGACATAATAGAGTGAACATTTGGTCAAGTTAGAAGTACACTGTAGTTGGTTTAAGATATTACAGTTAAAATGTGATATGTCAAGATAAGTGTGAACCTTAAGTTGAACTAGCGACCTGTGCTCGTTGTAGGTCACCACAACGACTGTTTCCTGGCTTCGTCAACTGACATGGGCACTTACGACAACAAGTCTGTGGAGTATCCATACCTGCAGGAAGACACCATGTACACGGTGATGGGAGGAGAAACATGTGCTGTTGCTGATAACCAAAGGTAAGGGGCACCAAAGTTAGGGGGCACCATGGTTACAGTGGGAGGGGGCACCTAGGTCAGGGGGCCCCACAGTTACAGGGAGGGGACATCAAGGTTAGGGAACACCACAGTTACAGGGGGAGGGGGCACCAAGGTCAGGGGGCACCATGGTTATAGGGGGAGGGGGCACCTACATCAGGGGCCCCCACTGTTACAGGGAGGGGACATCAAGGTTAGGGGGCACCACAGTTACAGTGGGAGGGGGCACCAAGGTCAGGGGGCACCACGGTTACAAGGGGAGGGGGCACCACAGAGGAAGGGGGCACTGTGATTACAGGGGGAGGGGGCACCAAGGTTAGGGGGCATTACAGTTACCCTTGGAAGGGGAACCCAGGTTGGGGGGCACCATGTTTACCAGGGGATGGGGACACCATAGTTACAGGGGGCACCATGGTTACAGGGGGTTGGGACACCAAGTTTGGGGGCACCATGGTTACACGGAGAGGGGGCATCACAGTTAGGGAACACCACGGTTATAGGGGGAGGGATTACCAGTTACGGGGAGGGGCACCAAGGTCAGGGGGCACCATGGTTAGGGGGGTGCGGAGGTACCTGATTACGCAGGTGTTGTGGTATAGATGTTAGAATGGTGGAGTGTTGATTGAGAGGGCAGTAAAAGCTGTTGGTTCATTCTAGATGCAGTCCAATGCCCAACTGAGGGTGTCTCGAGTAGAGAAGGAACTAGACTTGTTTGGGGAAATGTCCTAGTAATAGTGTCCCATGTGGGGAATTGAACTATGTCTAGAAATCTTGTTTAAAGAATAGCTACTGTTCTGTAAAATAATTGAGAAAAAATTGTTTATTAGTTGTACCGCCAAAAGCAGTGGACCTGGCTCCAGTGGATATATGGGATATTCTTGTTTCAGATCGGAGTGCCCGACGGCAACAAAGGAGCTGAGAGAGCTACACTTCTCCTATCTCAACCAGGCCTACAACAAGGATGTCCTCGAACTCTGGACGGACGGCGGCTGCTTCCATGACATTGACCTTCACCTTGGCTACCGCCTCGTGCTCAATAAGGTAGCCAGTTCTTAACTCTATGCAGCAGTCCCCCTCTTGGCTAACCGCCCTCTCTGCAAAGGTACCATGGCCATTTACGAGAGGTGGCCATACGGATGTATGCTACCCTGATGAACATACACAAAGCTTCTTAGTGTAATGTGACATAGCCAAAATGACAAGCATTATTGGAAATATCGCTGGGTAAACATATAGCATGTTTTGACAGCCCAGTGGTTGTTGCAGTGAACAGCTGTCTACATCAGTTGACTGGTTGCTCTTGGCAAGGGGGGGCATGCATATACTGTTTGTAGTTTTATTTCTGTTTCTGCAGAAATACGTCACAACACATACTGCTGCTGCCTCATCTGACTTGCTTAAATGAGATTTATCTTGTTATACTACATAACTATTGTACGAGATATAAACTGTGGTATGTGTTATGGTTAACAGTTTATTAAGGATTTCTTACAACAATGCGTACATTTGCGATAAAGCAACAACTTCTTGATATTTACCCTTATTGGTATTGGGTAGAACATTTTACACAATCTTTCACAGGAATGTATCTGGTTTGTTAGGCAGTGCTGCCTAACAGTTTGGAGCAGGGAGGCAAGTTCTGCTTCCGTCTCGAGATGGAGAATGTCGGTTACGCTGCTCCCTATAAACAGAAGACACTTCATATGATGCTACGTAACAAGAACAGGTCTGTCACAAACATATCCACAAGTCTGTGGCAGAAACATTGACATGTTGGTAACAGAAACATTGACATGTTGGTGACAGAAACATTGACATGTTGGTGACAGAAACATTGACATGTTGGTGACAGAAACATTGACATGTTGGTGACAGAAACATTGACATGTTTGTGACAGAAACATTGACATGTTGGTAACAGAAACATTGACATGTTGGTAACAGAAACATTGACATGTTGGTGACAGAAACATTGACATGTTGGTGACAGAAACATTGACATGTTGGTAACAGAAACATTGACATGTTGGTGACAGAAACATTGACACGTTGGTAACAGAAACTTTGACACGTTGGTAACAGAAACATTGACACGTTGGTGACAGAAACATTGACACGTTGGTGACAGAAACATTGACACGTTGGTGACAGAAACATTGACATGTTGGTGACAGAAACATTGACATGTTGGTAACAGAAACTTTGACATGTTGGTAACAGAAACATTGACATGTTGGTGACAGAAACATTGACATGTTGGTGACAGAAACATTGACATGTTGGTGACAGAAACATTGACATGTTGGTAACAGAAATATTAACATGTTGGTGACAGATATGTTGATGCTGAAATATTGACAAGACTGTATGTGACAGAAATATTTACAACTTAATAACAGGTCAATGACAGGTAAATGACAGATCAATGATATGAAATTACAAGTGAGTGACATGTCATGACAGATCAGTGACAGGTAAATGACATGAAATTACAAGTGAGTGACATGTCATGACAGATCAGTGACAGGTGAATGACAAATCAGTGACAGGTAAATGACATGAAATTACAAGTGAGTGACATGTGATGACAGATAAGTGACATGTCATGATAGATCAATGGCATGCATTTATGTGATATCAAAGTATTTTAATAATTAACAGTTTAGTTTAAATAATGTCATCAGTTAGCTTCCCAGAGAAGTGGAAATGGTGTTCGATTGAACAGGTTTGTCAGAGGGTAAAGTGAAAAGCGCTTTGATCAGTCCTCAGGACTGGATACTACGCTATATAAGAACTTACCTTAACTTTCAGCGCCTTTGAGCAGATTTGTATCCGGATAGACGGCGCTCTATAAATGCTTATGTGTTGTTATTTATGTAATGACAGATCAGTGACATGTAATGACAAGTCAATGACAATCAATGACAGATCATTGACAATCAATGAGAGGTCAGTGTCAAATTAGGAAGGTGTTAGACTGATATGTTACATTTGTGGGGTGATAATATCAGTACTGTTTCGTAAAGATGGTTGTCGATAAAAAGAACAAAAATACCCGTATTGGATATGTGTGTTTTACACTCTTCAATGTTGCTGTTCCTTCTCCCATTATAGTATTTAATGCAAATGAACTGCCTAATACAATGTTTGTTCTTCCCCAGTGGTGCCCTGTATTCAGCCACTCTCACTGGTTATGACCTCAAGACTTGGTTGCCGGGGGAAACCATCACCATAGACACGGCGGTGTATTTGTCAGACAACTTGCCAACTGGGACAAACGAGGTAATCATTTGATAGTGAAGTTATATTTTTAGTGGAATAGGAACAAAAGCTCGGTTCGTTATGATATATTGTTGGATTTTAATATTTCTTGTTATGTGCAGTTGCCACCCTCGAGACTGGCCCAAAGAACCCGCAATGGAGGTGACCATACTATTATGACCACCCTCATGACTGGCCCAAAGTACCCGCAACAGAGGTGACCATACTATTATGACCAACCTTGAGACTGGCACAAAGTACCTGCAATGGAGGTGACCATACTATTATGACCACCCTCGAGACTGGCACAAAATACCCGCAATAGACGTGACCATACTATTCTGACCTCCCTCGAGACTGGCTTAAAGACCCGCAATAGAGGTGACCATACTATTATGATTGGCCTGGGCTGACCATAATTGCGAGGTGGCTGGATTACTGTGGTGACTGTTTTACTGAAGTGACTGTAAAGCAAGGTTTGTCTGTATTAGCAGGTGTGGATTTCACCTCTCTGACTCCACTTTCATCCGAGATGTTTCAATCAACACAAGGTTGTGTTTGATACAGGTGATGCTGGCCATCAAGGACAAACTGTCCCCAGACATCTCAGACTACAACATTCTGCTGGCGATCAACAATGACATTGCTGAGAGGAAGAAGGGTCTAAACAACCTCAACCATGACGTCACGGTAGGCAACGTGATAGACCTCGTAGGAGATGTTAGGGATGGTCGCATCAGTTCAATCAACTATCCACGCTCTAACTACAAAAATGCAGTATGTATGGATGGATGGTGGTTTGGACATCAACATGCATCGCTGGGAAAATAAATTGCTATAATGGTGCCACCTGTCGAGTGAAACATAAACTAATGCGCATTGACTCTCTTGTGGATATGAGAAGTGAGTAGTGTGGTGGGTTATGTCTTGGCCACCAGATCAAGTCAGTTGTATCCAGCTGTCAGTGCTTTTAAGTAATTTTCACTGTTTCACTGCTCAAAATTAGTCCCACACCACTTATATGTGGGCGTGGGTAGTGACTTGAACCAGTATGAAACACTTCTTTGGACGTTGATACTTTACAGCAGTGTAATGTTTACAGCGGATGATCATGTTGCAATCTGGTCACTAGCAGTGTCACCGTCTTGTGTAAACACAGCTCTAATGTGTTTGTTGGTCACTAGGTGGCTGTCGCCGGGGATACCTAGTGTGTTTGTTGGTCACCAGGTGGCTATCATCAAGGAGACTTACTGTGTTTGTTGGTCATCAGGTGGCTATCATCAAGGAGACTTACTGTGTTTGTTGGTCATCAGGTGGCTATCATCAAGGAGACTTACTGTGTTTGTTGGTCATCAGGTGGCTATCATCAAGGAGACTTACTGTGTTTGTTGGTCATCAGGTGGCTATCATCAAGGAGACTTACTGTGTTTGTTGGTCATCAGGTGGCTATCATCAAGGAGACTTACTGTGTTTGTTGGTCACCAGGTGGCTATCATCAAGGAGACTTACTGTGTTTGTTGGTCATCAGGTGGCTATCATCAAGGAGACTTACTGTGTTTGTTGGTCATCAGGTGGCTATCATCAAGGAGACTTACTGTGTTTGTTGGTCATCAGGTGGCTATCATCAAGGAGACTTACTGTGTTTGTTGGTCATCAGGTGGCTATCATCAAGGAGACTTACTGTGTTTGTTGGTCATCAGGTGGCTGTCGCCTGGCAGACTTAGTGTATTTATTGATCACCAGGTGGCTGTCGCCAGAGAGACTTAGTGTGTTTGTTGGTTACCAGGTGGCTGTTGCCGGGACTGCGGGAGATCCAGCGTGTCCTGAGATGACATCAGTTGCTGCGCAGCTAGAGAGCAAGTACGCTCGCACTGACGGCAACGTACCTGACACTACTACTACGACGACCACCACTACTACGACCATCACCACTACTATGACCACCACTACGCCTCCAAGTTTGACCAGCACTCCGGATATTACTACTACGACCACCACGTCTCCAAGTTCGACCAGCACTCCGGATACTACTACTACGACCACCACACCTCCAAGTTCGACCAGCACTCCGGATACTACTACTACTACGACCACTACTGCAACGACCACTCCTCCACCTACTACTAAGACCACCAAATCAACCACTACGGTACATAATGATTCCCTGTTGTGATAACACATTTATAAACATCATACCCCTTTTAGAGATTTTTCCTGGAATTGGGTGCTCAATAGCACTTTTGCATATTTTACCTTTTGTGACCTGCAAAAAACCAAAAACGTCTGTTAACAGAAGTGGGGCAGCAAGTGGTGTGGTAATAACACAATGTAAAAGATAAGTAATTTCACAAATGCAGTGGCAAATGTAATATTTACGTCAGTTTGTTTTATAACATGCGTCTGTTGATTAATTGTCACTTTCCATAGAAGCCCGTTAAATTGTTATTGACGGCATTTACAAGCTATGTTTACTTGATTTGATCTGTCTGGAAATAGCACAGCTAATCAGTCTAATAATTGTGACATATTTTGCTTTCCTTGAACAGACAGATTACCTTTTAAGATTCATGCACTCGAGATGGTCTGATAAGCATTCTGGGACCACAATCTACTCTTTCTTAGCAACATTTCTGGTGTTTATAGGGTACCATCTCAGTCATGCATAAGGGCAACGTTACCTAATATTTAATGTGTGCTTATTCTGGTTTCAGGACCCTCCTACAACTTTGACGCTTGACTCAGCATCGGTCAAGCCAAGTGTCCACCATGCGGTCATTCTTCTCCTAACAGCTGTGATCCTGCTGTGTCACAGAGTCCTGTAATGACCATTGCTTGCTACATTTCTTATAGGTACCATAATGACTATGTATTCGCACACCTAAAATAGTTACATTTTCAACTGTCCAAAACATAGGTACAGAAAAGTAATTTGGAGACACAATGTCTGAAAATTTACTAAAGCGATTCTAACATGAGTTTCATTAACATCGCTGGTGAGAAGTTATATTGTTTATAAAAGATCACTGATAGTTGGTGTCTGATGATATTTTAACAAAGAAAAATTTTGATTTTGGAGGTGTCCAACAAGGGTACATAAAAATACATTTTGTAGATTTTTAGGGTCTCCAAAAAAACGTACTGTGTCCGAATACATAGTCACTATGGTAATCCATAGTTACAATGATGATACACAGTCACTATGGTAATACATAGTCACTATGGTAATACATAGTCACTATGGTAATACATAGTCACTATGGTAATACACAGTCACTATGGTAATACACAGTCACTATGGTAATACACAGTCACTATGGTAATACACAGTCACTATGGTAATACACAGTCACTATGGTAATACATAGTAACTTCTGTAATACATAGTCACTATTGTAATACATAGTCACTACGGTAATACATAGTCACTATTGTAATACATAGTCATTATGGTAATACATAGTCACTATTGTAATACATAGTCATTATGGTAATACACAGTCACTATGGTAATACACAGTCACTATGGTAATACATAGTAACTTCTGTAATACATAGTCACTATTGTAATACATAGTCACTATTGTAATACATAGTCACTATGGTAATACATAGTCACTATTGTAATACATAGTCATTATGGTAATACATAGTAACTTCTGTAATACATAGTCACTATTGTAATACATAGTCACTATTGTAATACATAGTCACTATGGTAATACATAGTCACTATTGTAATACATAGTCATTATGGTAATACATAGTCACTATGGTAATACATAGTCATTATGGTAATACATAGTCATTATGGTAATGCATAGTAACTATTGTAATACATAGTCACTATGGTAATACATAGTAAATATTGTAATACATAGTAATTATGGTAATACATAGTCACTTTGGTAATACATAGTCATTATGGTAATATATAGTCACTATGGTAATACATAGTCATTATGGTAATGCATAGTAACTATTGTAATACATAGTCATTATGGTAATACATAGTAAATATTGTAATACATAGTAATTATGGTAATACATAGTCACTTTGGTAATACATAGTCATTATGGTAATACATAGTCACTATGGTAATGCATAGTAACTATTGTAATACATAGTCATTATGGTAATACATAGTAAATATTGTAATACATAGTAATTATGGTAATACATAGTCACTATGGTAATACATAGTAACTATGGTAATACATAGTCACTATGGTAATACATGTTGTTTCTTTACCTTCAGTTTAAATGTTCATCAATTGGATGTGCCAGGAATCTGATCCCGAAATGCAAATAAATTTTGGGAATTGATGAATCTGAAGTTGTCGTTCATTAAAGAACATGAAGAACCATGTCTGCAACTGTGTTTACACCCAGTCAATGTGAGATGTCGTCTGTTGTTACCGGTGTTTCCACCCGATGTTAGCACCTAGTATTGCAACTATTGATATGTTTTCTCATGTCTTTACTTGTGTCAAAACATTTATATTTACTAATTTAGGTTTTGGAACAAGTCTTTAGGCAAACATGCCCGAAGCACTACAAATTATGTGGGTAATCAGAGCAATCATCTAAACATCATCATAGTGTACATGTAATCTGCGTTTGCTGTAGTTAACATCACCTAAATATTAGTATTTGATACAAGAAAACTTGTTTTGGAAAGTGTGGTATATGTATGTACTGTATATGTTGATGTTGTCAACATTGTTTCGGGCTAGAAAATGGCCGTTCCACTGTTGGCATATTTTGAAGTTGGGAACTGCAGTGGAAACCATAAACTAGCCAAAAAATAATTACGACTGATAGTTACCCATTATTGTTGTGCATGTGTATATTTTGTGTATCTACATTTTCTGATTTTGTGCTTGCATATAAAGCAAACTGTGTGTTTACTTCAGTAGATGCATTTGATAAAAGATGTATTTACTGTTCTCTTTCTTCATATGATTCTCAACGATTTCTGGACTATGTAATTGCCATACAGTGTACATGCTGGACTCAGTAATTGCCATACAGTGTACATGCTGGACTCAGTAATTGCCATACAGTGTACATGCTGGACTCAGTAATTGCCATACAGTGTACATGCTGGACTCAGTAATTGCCATACAGTGTACATGCTGGACTCAGTAATTGCCATACAGTGTACATGCTGGACTCAGTAATTGCCATGCAGTGTACATGCTGGACTCAGTAATTGGCATGCAGTGTACATGCTGGACTCAGTAATTGTCATACAGTGTACATGCTGGACTCAGTAATTGCCATACAGTGTACATGCTGGACTCAGTAATTGCCATACAGTGTACATGCTGGACTCAGTAATTGCCATACAGTGTACATGCTGGACTCAGTAATTGCCATACAGTGTACATGCTGGACTCAGTAATTGCCATACAGTGTACATGCTGGACTCAGTAATTGCCATGCAGTGTACATGCTGGACTCAGTAATTGGCATGCAGTGTACATGCTGGACTCAGTAATTGGCATGCAGTGTACATGCTGGACTCAGTAATTGCCATACAGTGTACATGCTGGACTCTGCAATTGCCATACAGTGTACATGCTGGACTCAGTAATTGCCATGCAGTGTACATGCTGGACTCTGTAATTGCCATGCAGTGTACATGCTGGACTCTGTAATTGCCATACAGTGTACATGCTGGACTTAGTAATTGTCATACAGTGTACATGCTGAACTCAGTAATTGCCATGCAGTGTACATGCTGGACTTAGTAATTGCCATGCAGTGTACATGCTGGACATAGTAATTGGCATGCAGTGTACATGCTGGACTCAGTAATTGGCATGCAGTGTACATGCTGGACTCTGCAATTGCCATACAGTGTACATGCTGGACTCTGCAATTGCCATACAGTGTACATGCTGGACTCAGTAATTGCCATACAGTGTACATGCTGGACTCTGTAATTGCCATGCAGTGTACATGCTGGACTCTGTAATTGTCATACAGTGTACATGCTGGACTCTGTAATTGCCATACAGTGTACATGCTGGACTCAGTAATTGCCATGCAGTGTACATGCTGGACTCTGTAATTGCCATGCAGTGTACATGCTGGACTCTGTAATTGCCATACAGTGTACATGCTGGACTTAGTAATTGTCATACAGTGTACATGCTGAACTCAGTAATTGCCATGCAGTGTACATGCTGGACTTAGTAATTGCCATGCAAAGTACATGCTGGACATAGTAATTGTCATACAGTGTACATGCTGAACTCAGTAATTGCCATGCAGTGTACATGCTGGACATAGTAATTGCCATGCAAAGTACATGCTGGACTCAGTAATTGCCATACAGTGTACATGCTGGACTCGGTAATTGCCATACAGTGTACATGCTGGACTCAGTAATTGCCATACAGTGTGCATGCTGGACTCAGTAATTGCCATACAGTGTGCATGCTGGACTCAGTAATTGCCATACAGTGTACATGCTGGACTCAGTAATTGCCATACAGTGTACATGCTGGACTCAGTAATTGCCATACAGTGTACATGCTGGACTCGGTAAATGCCATACAGTGTACATGCTGGACTCAGTAATTGCCATACAGTGTGCATGCTGGAATCAGTAATTGCCATACAGTGTACATGCTGGACTCAGTAATTGCCATGCAGTGTACATGCTGGACTCAGTAATTGCCATACAGTGTACATGCTGGACTCAGTAATTGCCATACAGTGTACATGCTGGACTCAGTAATTGCCATACAGTGTACATGCTGGACTCAGTAATTGCCATGCAGTGTACATGCTGGACTCTGTAATTGCCATACAGTGTACATGCTGGATTCAGTAATTGCCATGCAGTGTACATGCTGGACTTAGTAATTGCCATACAGTGTACATGCTGGACTCAGTAATTGCCATACAGTGTACATGCTGGACTCAGTAATTGCCATACAGTGTACATGCTGGACTCAGTAATTGCCATGCAGTGTACATGCTGGACTCTGTAATTGTCATACAGTGTACATGCTGGACTCAGTAATTGCCATGCAGTGTACATGCTGGACTCTGTAATTGCCATGCAGTGTACATGCTGGACTCAGTAATTGCCATGCAGTGTACATGCTGGACTCAGTAATTGCCATGCAGTGTACATGCTGGACTCTGTAATTGTCATACAGTGTACATGCTGGACTCAGTAATTGCCATGCAGTGTACATGCTGGACTCTGTAATTGCCATACAGTGTACATGCTGGATTCAGTAATTGCCATGCAGTGTACATGCTGGACTTAGTAATTGCCATACAGTGTACATGCTGGACTCAGTAATTGCCATACAGTGTACATGCTGGACTCAGTAATTGCCATACAGTGTACATGCTGGACTCGGTAATTGCCATACAGTGTACATGCTGGACTCAGTAATTGCCATACAGTGTACATGCTGGACATAGTAATTGCCATGCAGTGTACATGCTGGACTCTGTAATTGCCATACAGTGTACATGCTGGACTCAGTAATTGCCATGCAGTGTACATGCTGGACTCAGTAATTGCCATACAGTGTACATGCTGGACTCAGTAATTGCCATACAGTGTACATGCTGGACTCAGTAATTGCCATACAGTGTACATGCTGGACTCGGTAAATGCCATACAGTGTACATGCTGGACTCAGTAATTGCCATACAGTGTGCATGCTGGAATCAGTAATTGCCATACAGTGTACATGCTGGACTCAGTAATTGCCATGCAGTGTACATGCTGGACTCAGTAATTGCCATACAGTGTACATGCTGGACTCAGTAATTGCCATACAGTGTACATGCTGGACTCAGTAATTGCCATACAGTGTACATGCTGGACTCAGTAATTGCCATGCAGTGTACATGCTGGACTCTGTAATTGCCATACAGTGTACATGCTGGATTCAGTAATTGCCATGCAGTGTACATGCTGGACTTAGTAATTGCCATACAGTGTACATGCTGGACTCAGTAATTGCCATACAGTGTACATGCTGGACTCAGTAATTGCCATACAGTGTACATGCTGGACTCAGTAATTGCCATGCAGTGTACATGCTGGACTCTGTAATTGTCATACAGTGTACATGCTGGACTCAGTAATTGCCATGCAGTGTACATGCTGGACTCTGTAATTGCCATGCAGTGTACATGCTGGACTCAGTAATTGCCATGCAGTGTACATGCTGGACTCAGTAATTGCCATGCAGTGTACATGCTGGACTCTGTAATTGTCATACAGTGTACATGCTGGACTCAGTAATTGCCATGCAGTGTACATGCTGGACTCTGTAATTGCCATACAGTGTACATGCTGGATTCAGTAATTGCCATGCAGTGTACATGCTGGACTTAGTAATTGCCATACAGTGTACATGCTGGACTCAGTAATTGCCATACAGTGTACATGCTGGACTCAGTAATTGCCATACAGTGTACATGCTGGACTCGGTAATTGCCATACAGTGTACATGCTGGACTCAGTAATTGCCATACAGTGTACATGCTGGACATAGTAATTGCCATGCAGTGTACATGCTGGACTCTGTAATTGCCATACAGTGTACATGCTGGACTCAGTAATTGCCATGCAGTGTACATGCTGGACTTAGTAATTGCCATACAGTGAGTGTACATGCTGGACTCAGTAATTGCCATACAGTGTACATGCTGGACTCAGTAATTGCCATACAGTGTACATGCTGGACTCGGTAATTGCCATGCAGTGTACATGCTGGACTTAGTAATTGCCATACAGTGAGTGTACATGCTGGACTCAGTAATTGCCATACAGTGTACATGCTGGACTCAGTAATTGCCATACAGTGTACATGCTGGACTCAGTAATTGCCATACAGTGTACATGCTGGTGAGTAATAATAAAATTGCACACAAATATTTGTTGTTGTCTTGTTCATAAATTCTGCAATTGTTGTCTGTATCTATAAGTTTCCTGTTATGTTTATATCTTTAGTATTAGAAGCAAACATTAAATGGTTGGGTCTTTACATTGGTTAATTGTTTGTAGCAAGTTGAATGTTTTGAGAACATTATAAAACTGTGATTGTAAAATAGACTCAGTAATTGGCTGTGAAAAAGAAAACTGCCGAATTGCCTTCTGTTTTGAGGTTGTAATAATAAGATTGGTGTCCTGACTTTTGGAAACAACGATTCCAAATATGAAGCCTCTGCTAGTCATCATTAATGTCATTGTCATAGGAATGTTATTCACATGTAGGTATATGGGTGACTATATTTAGAATAAGAAATATCGTTGTAAACTAACTCTAAGATGCCTCATCCTTAGTCAGCCTCCTATGCATGCCAAATTATAAATGTAATTTTAACAGATGAAGTATATAGTTCAATAGTACATAATAACATAATCAATTACTCATTTTGACTCCCAGAGTTTGCAGAAAACATTACTTCAAGTTTCTAAAATATAGCTTACAGTATAATTTTAATATTATATTTTAACTATGTACAGCAAAGATTAATTACAATTTCAAAGTGTTATTGCCAACTTTGTCTTCGTAAATATACCTTAATTGCTATTGACTTAAATTATGACATTAGTCAATGTTGTTACATATGTTCAAAGCAAATACGACCAGTGATTTCTGACTAGTCACCATGGACTTTCTTCTTTAGTTTATTGTGGAAACCCCGGCAGACGAGGAATTACTCCACAGTTAAATGGTTTAAATATAATAAAAAAACAAGTTGGTTAAAAATGTTAATGATTAAAAAGCAAATAGTTTTACAGTTACATTATTCGTAACAGTTGGGAATAATAATAAAATACAAAAAGGTTATGATTGCACATTGTAATGGTAGTGGCTATTGCTGAGCAATCAACCAGTTCTTCATAGAGGACCTAGAGACTGGGAGGAACTGGGCTTCGAAGGAGTCTGAGGGGAGTGAGTTCCACATTCTGATGGCAGATGGGAAGAAGGAATGGATATAAGTGTTTGTCCTTGAGTGGGGCAGTAGGAGTTTGTTCTGCTGACCACAGGTTTTCCAGGAGGTTGCCTTGAGTAGGGCAGTAGGTGGGTGTCGGTCGACAAGGCCATGCATAACTTTGTACATCATGCTAGCCTTTTCCACTGTTCTCCTAAGTTGTAGGTTCTCAAGGTTCAGCTGCTATACCATGGCTGTAATACCATTTCCCTTTGAAGTGGCAATACCGCATTGTTCTGAAATCTTCATATCAGCACTAATGGTTAACCCTAAATCCTTTTCTTTTACAGTAGTACTTAGTACAGAACCTCCCACTGTATATGGTACATCTTCGTTCCCATGTCCTGTGTGGAGGCATTTACATTTCCCAAAATTAAACATTTGCCATTTTTCAGACCATTTTATCAACCTGTCAAGATCATCTTGTAAATGCTGTCTATCTTCATCACGTTTAATCCTTCTAAACAATTTTGTATCATCCGCAAATTTTAACACCTTGCTTGTTATATCATCGTCCAAATCGTTGATATATATTAAGAATAATATAGGTCCCAGTACTGATCCCTGTGGTACCCCACTCAAAACTGATTTCCAGCTTGAAGCCTCCCCATTAACTACTACCCGTTGTCTTCTGTCAGTTAGCCATTTTTTATCCAGTTAATTAAACCATTTCCTATGCCATGGGCCTTTAGTTTAAGTAGTAATCTTTGATGTGGAACTTTGTCGAAAGGTTTCTGAAAATCTAAGTAGATTATATCTACTGGTGATCCCTCTGTCTATCCACGTAGTGATATCTTCCCAAAAACATAACATATTTGTTAAGCATGACCTCACTTTTAGAAACCCATGATGGGTTTAATAAGTTATGTTTAACAAGAAATTCCACCATGTGATCTATAATTAGTCTTTCTAATAATTTGCATATCACTGACGTTAAACTCGCTGGTCTGTAGTTCTCTGACTAGTTTCTGGAACCTTTTTTTAAATAACGGCGTATAATGTTTGCTTCTTTCCATTTTAAAGGAACCTCTGCGTCTTCTAATGACAAGTTGAAAACTGTTGCAAGCGGTATGCTAATTTGTTCTACAATTTCCAATAGTAGTTTGGGCGGAATCCCATCCATTCCAGATGATTTAGTATCCTTCATAGCCCTAATTTTCTTAGCTACCATTTCCGGGGTTACAATTAACTGTCCTAAATAGTCTGATTCTGCCCCCTTGAACTTAGCCTCTGGTACTGGCAGTGAACTAATATCTTTCCTGGTAAACACTGAACTAAAGTACTCATTCAGGTGTTCTGCCATTAAGAATCCCTCTGATATTATATTTCCAGCACTATCTTCTAGAGAACCGACCTTATCCTGAATGTTCTGTTTGCTCCAAACATATGCATAAAAACTCTTGCTGTCTTGTTTTATATTACAAGCTACCGGTAATTTTTTTTCGTAGCTTCTCATTGAATTTCTAATTTCAGTTGTAGCTTGGTTTAGTGCTTCTTTATAGATGTTGTAATCTTCGTCATTTTCAGTACGTCTATATGACTTCCACAGTGTTTGTTTGTACTTAATTTTTCTAATGGCTTCTTTCGATAAGTATTTCTTTCTGGACTGTTTTCCTTGTTTTTTCAAGGGAACAAATTTATCAACGATGCACTCTATTTCACTCTTTAAGATATACCAGCATTCTGTTATTGACTTATTCTATAGTGTGTTGTTCCAGTCTATCTTTGCTAAATATTTCCTCATATCTTCATTTGTGAAAATTTCTCCTATAGTACTTTTTATTATTTCTTTCTGATTTTACTTTGATGGTAAAATGCATCTGGTTGTGATCACTACTTCCCAGTGGCTCACATAATTTGACATTGTCAACTAATTAATTCTGTGAGGACAAAACTATGTCTAACACATTCTCATCCCTGGTTGGCTCTAGCACATGTCGAGAAAGGAAACTATCTTGTACTAAAATAAAAAATGTGTGGTCCTCACTACCCATACTCTGTAGAGATTTCCATTTTATATGCCCATGGTTAAAATCTCCCATAATAATACAGTCCCGTTTGCTTACTTCCCTTATAGCGTTTTGTACTTTTTCATTCTCTTCTACACTTATGTTTGGACTTCGATAAAGTAACCCAACTGTTAACGTTGAGTTTCCTGTAACTATATTACACCAGACAGCTTCTTCACAATCTGCTTCTCTTTCTAATTTTATTTCATAAGCCTGGATAGATTCTTTAACATATAAAATAACTCCACCTCCCCTTCTTTCTATTCTATCTTTCCAGAACATTACAAAGCCTGTTAGTCCCAATTCGGCATCTGATATATCAGTGGTGGCCCATGATTCGGTTATACCTATTATGTGAGGGTCAATATCTTCTACCATAATGTTTAGTTCACTTCTTTTGTTTAATATGCTCCTTGTAGTGGAGTATACCCCTTAGCGGACTATAGAAGAACTGAACCTGCATAATTTCTCGAGCGTTTGACAATGCTACAGTTTATTGTATCTACCTATACAGTATTATGCTTTATGACTCGTTTATTAATTGCTGAAGATGCGTGTAAGTTGTCACACTACGTAAACATCGATGCCAATACACAAGGGTGTTATTTACCTTGCATTTAAACAAACGCGTTCATATCCTGATTCAGAACAGTTTTCCAGACTGTTCTTTGCTGATTTATTTCTGCTGTCTTTATGTATGCCTCCAGTTTCAGGCTTCTCTGTAAATCCCCCCTGCGAATCTAGTTTAGATGCAGCCTGTCCCAACAGCTTGCAGCAAGTTCTCTGAGAAAACTGCTGCCCCCTTTCCACTTAGATGGATGCCATCTCTCATATACATATCTTCCCTCCCAACATAGTATCCCCATAAATACACGAATCCCACCCCCTCTCTTTACACATCTGCTCAATTAGTGCATTGATCGCCATCCTCTTGCAGTTTCTATATGTTGGTCCCCTTCCTCCCATTACTGGCAAAATTCCTGAGAGAATAATCTGCTCGACTCTTGTCTTCTTTAACTTCCTCACTAACTGTCTGTACTTCTGTACTATTCCAGTTGTTCCCTCCCTGTCTGCATTATTTGTCCATACATGTACTAGTATAGACCCTCCCTTGCCATGCCCCAATACCTTCTCTACCCTGTCAGTCACATGTTCTATCCTAGCCCCCGGCACACAAACAACGACATCCTCCCCTTCGCTTAGTGTCTTATCTGTCTTTCTCTTCTTCTTCCGTTAAGTGGCTACAATCAATATCTGATTATTCTGCCACTATTCTGGGGATCTGGCATTTGGAAAGAAAAACCCACCTCCTACAAAATAGAGAAAAAATTCACCCTACTAATAAACCCTACGTAAGGCAGTGTCAGGCCCAAAAGAACAAAACAGACAGAAAAACAACAACTACAAAGCTACTACTAATACTAGTTATCTACAGCTCTCTAACAAGGACCATAGCAGTTGAATGTTAGTTTGGAGATCCTTGACACAAAAGTGTCGACTGTGTTGGCCTCCACTACTAGGACTGGAAGGTCGTTCCATTTCCTGATGTTTCTGGGCAGGAACGAGTGCTGATGGTACTGAGTGCGACTGTGAGAACTGATGGGTGTGGCCGTGTCGTTGGTGTGGTGGTGGCGGCTTCAGCTTACTCTTCAGTCCTGTGGCACTGACTTGGTTGCTGTGAATTTTATACAGCATGGTCAGTCGAGCTATTTGGCGGCGTTGTTGTAGAGAGGGCCACTGCAGTTCCCCAAGCATGTCCTTGACGCTAGAGGTGTTGTGGTAGCGTCTAAGGACATACCTGGCAGCTCTTCATTGTACAGCCTCCAATTTGTTTATGGCGCGTTGGGTATGAGGGTCCCATACCGTTGATGCATACTCTAGGACGGGCCTTACGAAGGACTTATAGGCTGTCTGCTTGATGGAGGTCGACTCTATTTTGAAGTTCCTCCTCAAGAAGCCCAAGGTCTTATTGGCTCTTACACAGATGTTGTCGATGTGGGTGTTCCAGCCCAAGTCCTTGTTGATGGTGACGCCAAGGTACTTTGCAGAGTCTGTGGTCTCAAGTGTGTGTGTATGGGTGACTCTATTCTCAGAATAGAGTCATCCATAAACACCCTATCTTTTCTCAATGCCCCCTCAATCACTGCCTAAGAGTAGCTCCTTCTCCGGTTTGCAACTGTGTCTTGTTCCCCTGTCTTCTGCTCTCCTGTCACAATCCCGTCCTTTCCATTCTTTCCTGACGCTGTTGCTCTTGTCACCTTTCCTCCTGTCATCGTCCCCCCAACTTCTCTTCTGTCACATTTACTCTCACTTCCTTTCTTCCCGTCATCTTTCCTCCCATTGCATTTCCTTCTCTCCTCTCCCGTCTCTTTTCCCCTCTTACCTCTTTCTCTAGGTCATTTTCTCCCTGTCACCTTCACGCCTGTCACATTTCCTGCTGTCGATCCTCCAATTTCTTCCCCTCCGATCACTTTCCCTCCTCTCAGTCTCCTTTCCTTGGTCTTCTTGCCACTACTCTCTCCCTGTCGTCTCTCTCCATCCCACCTGTCTCCTTGCTGATTCTCATCCCCTTCACAATATCTACCAACCTAGCTACCTCCTTCTCCAGACATTCCACCTTCCAACACCCCACGCACTGAAAGGTGAACCCCTCTTCCTTGGTCTCTGCCCATGACTTCCCACAGCTGGATAGGGCAAAATCCACCCAACTGTGGTAGTCGTTGCACACCAAGTGTCTCTTTGCTTTGACTTGCCGCTTGCAAGGCGCCACATCAGAATTTATTTAATAATACTAATCTAATTAGCTATTTAAAATAGTTTAGTCAACTGTGTTTACACTATTCACTGTCTATGTAGTCTTTAAGGAGACTGTTTACTGTGCACAAATTTTACACTTTACGTAAGATTGCATTAAGAAATGCTAACGTTACCGGTAGTGCCCTAATTTAAATACAATCACACTAGCGAATATGTGGGACAATAGCTACATAAACTAAGTTCGCCCGGTTATGTGACGCTTGTGAATTTGACCTAGTAATTTGTTGAAATTGTCCTAGTTTACATAACAATATGAGATTTATAATGCATATATGCTATAATAAGGCTACTTTATTGTGATAAATTAATCAATTGTGATAAATTAATCAGTTAGGTGGATGTGTGATGCTCGAAACTCTAACTTCAGATGGGCACATCAGTTATTGTCCAAAATCTGTGAAGTTTTTGAAACATGTTAATAAGTGGCAATATTCTAAATAGGCATAATATATGTATATGAAAACCCAGTTTATATATATATGACTGATTTGCATAAACATATAAATGTGACATTTAAAGGTGTAATTATATCCACATGTAATAGTAAAATAGTTGTGTTACATGTGTGACGCTTGTGAAACTGACTAAGTAATTTGCAGAAATTGACCTAGTAATGCACAGTTTACTGAGTTTACATAACAATATATGACATGCTTTGTGCATGCTATAACATACAATGCTTTGTGCATGATATAACATACAATGCTTTGTGCATGCTATAACATACAATGCTTTGTGCATGCTATAAAATACAATGCTTTGTGCATGCTATAACATACAATGCTTTGTGCATGCTATAACATACAATGCTTTGTGCATGCTATAACATACAATGCTTTGTGCATGCTATAACATACAATGCTTTGTGCATGCTATAACATACAATGCTTTGTGCATGATATAACATACAATGCTTTGTGCATGCTATAACATACAATGCTTTGTGCATGCTATAACATACAATGCTTTGTGCATGCCATAACATACAATGCTTTGTGCATGCCATAACATACAATGCTTTGTGCATGCCATAACATACAATGCTTTGTGCATGCCATAACATACAATGCTTTGTGCATGCTATAACATACAATGCTTTGTGCATGCTATAACATACAATGCTTTGTGCATGCCATAACATACAATGCTTTGTGCATGCTATAACATACAATGCTTTGTGCATGCTATAACATACAATGCTTTGTGCATGCTATAACATACAATGCTTTGTGCATGCCATAACATACAATGCTTTGTGCATGATATAACATACAATGCTTTGTGCATGCTATAACATACAATGCTTTGTGCATGCTATAACATACAATGCTTTGTGCATGATATAACATACAATGCTTTGTGCATGCTATAACATACAATGCTTTGTGCATGCTATAACATACAATGCTTTGTGCATGATATAACATACAATGCTTTGTGCATGCTATAACATACAATGCTTTGTGCATGCTATAACATACAATGCTTTGTGCATGCTATAACATACAATGCTTTGTGCATGATATAACATACAATGCTTTGTGCATGCTATAACATACAATGCTTTGTGCATGCTATAACATACAATGCTTTGTGCATGCTATAACATACACTGCTTTGTGCATGCTATAACATACAATGCTTTGTGCATGCTATAACATACAATGCTTTGTGCATGCTATAACATACAATGCTTTGTGCATGATATAACATACAATGCTTTGTGCATGCTATAACATACAATGCTTTGTGCATGCTATAACATACAATGCTTTGTGCATGCTATAACATACAATGCTTTGTGCATGCTATAACATACAATGCTTTGTGCATGATATAACATACAATGCTTTGTGCATGCTATAACATACAATGCTTTGTGCATGATATAACATACAATGCTTTGTGCATGATATAACATACAATGCTTTGTGCATGCTATAACATACAATGCTTTGTGCATGCTATAACATACAATGCTTTGTGCATGATATAACATACAATGCTTTGTGCATGCTATAACATACAATGCTTTGTGCATGCTATAACATACAATGCTTTGTGCATGCTATAACATACAATGCTTTGTGCATGCTATAACATACAATGCTTTGTGCATGCTATAACATACAATGCTTTGTGCATGATATAACATACAATGCTTTGTGCATGCTATAACATACAATGCTTTGTGCATGCTATAAAATACAATGCTTTGTGCATGCTATAACATACAATGCTTTGTGCATGCTATAACATACAATGCTTTGTGCATGCTATAACATACAATGCTTTGTGCATGCTATAACATACAATGCTTTGTGCATGCTATAACATACAATGCTTTGTGCATGATATAACATACAATGCTTTGTGCATGCTATAACATACAATGCTTTGTGCATGCTATAACATACAATGCTTTGTGCATGCCATAACATACAATGCTTTGTGCATGCCATAACATACAATGCTTTGTGCATGCCATAACATACAATGCTTTGTGCATGCCATAACATACAATGCTTTGTGCATGCTATAACATACAATGCTTTGTGCATGCTATAACATACAATGCTTTGTGCATGCCATAACATACAATGCTTTGTGCATGCTATAACATACAATGCTTTGTGCATGCTATAACATACAATGCTTTGTGCATGCTATAACATACAATGCTTTGTGCATGCCATAACATACAATGCTTTGTGCATGATATAACATACAATGCTTTGTGCATGCTATAACATACAATGCTTTGTGCATGCTATAACATACAATGCTTTGTGCATGATATAACATACAATGCTTTGTGCATGCTATAACATACAATGCTTTGTGCATGCTATAACATACAATGCTTTGTGCATGATATAACATACAATGCTTTGTGCATGCTATAACATACAATGCTTTGTGCATGCTATAACATACAATGCTTTGTGCATGCTATAACATACAATGCTTTGTGCATGATATAACATACAATGCTTTGTGCATGCTATAACATACAATGCTTTGTGCATGCTATAACATACAATGCTTTGTGCATGCTATAACATACACTGCTTTGTGCATGCTATAACATACAATGCTTTGTGCATGCTATAACATACAATGCTTTGTGCATGCTATAACATACAATGCTTTGTGCATGATATAACATACAATGCTTTGTGCATGCTATAACATACAATGCTTTGTGCATGCTATAACATACAATGCTTTGTGCATGCTATAACATACAATGCTTTGTGCATGCTATAACATACAATGCTTTGTGCATGATATAACATACAATGCTTTGTGCATGCTATAACATACAATGCTTTGTGCATGATATAACATACAATGCTTTGTGCATGATATAACATACAATGCTTTGTGCATGCTATAACATACAATGCTTTGTGCATGCTATAACATACAATGCTTTGTGCATGATATAACATACAATGCTTTGTGCATGCTATAACATACAATGCTTTGTGCATGCTATAACATACAATGCTTTGTGCATGCTATAACATACAATGCTTTGTGCATGCTATAACATACAATGCTTTGTGCATGATATAACATACAATGCTTTGTGCATGCTATAACATACAATGCTTTGTGCATGCTATAACATACAATGCTTTGTGCATGCTATAACATACAATGCTTTGTGCATGCTATAACATACAATGCTCTGTGCATGCTACAACATACAATGCTCTGTGCATGCTACAACATACAATGCTCTGTGCATGCTACAACATACAATGCTCTGTGCATGCTACAACATACAATGCTTTGTGCATGCTACAACATACAATGCTTTGTGCATGCTACAACATACAATGCTTTGTGCATGCTACAACATACAATGCTTTGTGCATGCTACAACATACAATGCTTTGTGCATGCTACAACATACAATGCTTTGTGCATGCTACAACATACAATGCTTTGTGCATGCTACAACATACAATGCTTTGTGCATGCTATAACATACAATGCTTTGTGCATGCTACAACATACAATGCTTTGTGCATGCTATAACATACAATGCTTTGTGCATGATATAACATACAACATAGTTAGGTGAGCTAGTTGTGATAAAACAATAAATTATGTGATATATTTATGTAACAAGAGTAGTGAGTAATTTTAGGATGAACTCAAGCAAATCAGACATTAAAAAGTGGGAATTGGGGTATATTCAACTATAACTGAACTAATGTGGTGTTGCCCCATTGTTAAACATTATAGCAATTCAATAATAGTAACTATTAAAAGTCTGTAAAAAATATATTGTGCCATGATATACGTAGATATTCGATGTTACACAGGTAACAAAGCGTGGCATGTGTGACACACATTATATTCCTAATTTTATATAGTTAAATATTTTTACATGTCTTATATATATATTTTGGTATTACATAAGTATTCATATGTTGGCGTAGAAACCAATTTGAAATAAAAAAAAATCTTATTTGGGGAAAACAATTCTTTTTAAAAATTTACAGTAAAATGTGGTTTTTCAATTTTGAAAATAGGTATTATAATAAACTAACAAAAATGTACCTGTGTGCTAAATTACCATTATTTCCAATAACATTTTATAAAATCATATTTGTACTTGTTTTCTACCAATTAATTTAATTATTATTAATCGAGATGCATGCATCCACACATACTCGCTCACATACGTACACAAATGCCTACATGCACGTGTACACCCACTGAAACGTGCACGTGCTCGATCTCGCACACGAGCACATAGATGTGCGCTTGCACACGAGCGAGATCTAGGGCAGATGGGCCATGTCCAAAGACCGTGTAAAACGGTCTAAACTGATTTGGTTCAGAATCAGAATGACAATCATTTATTCGACCATAAAATACATATTATATACAGCAAAGAAATGTATGGTCAGGGAGACTCATTAAGGCAGGCCGCTAAAATAAGAGCCATCCTGTTATAAAATGTATAATTTTAATACAAAGTTATAATATAACTGTAACTTTTGTATTAAATATGATTTTGTAAGTAATAAGCATTAATTTACAGTATTTAACACTAAATAACTAACTCACTAATTAACTAACTAACATCAAACAAGCAAAATAATACACTAGAATAATAATATATAAATTACAATAATGTTAAAATAAAACTGACATTTATTCAATACCTTAATAGTTAAATGTTATTAAATTATTTATTTTAAAAACATAAACAGTTAGCCAATAACACTAATTAAACTATTTAACTGTTTAATAGCCCTATTAATATTAATATAAAAAAACAAATACTTAACCCTAAAAATTTTAAATTCCAACAACTATAAAATACAATGCAATACAATTGTATTGGGGGGGGGTCACTCCTCATTATGAGCAGTGCCTGTGGCATGTAGCCCCTCACCTTTGATGTCGTAGATTAGCAGTTTGATGCACTGTGTATATATTGTACTGATTGTTTATTTGTGTACAGCAACACTTTCTTGTACACAATTCCTTATATACGGGTACAGTGTATTTTATGGGTATGCATTGATGTGCATACTGATTGGCAATAAAATATGCCCCTTACCAACCTTTTATATATGAATCCATCTTCCTTTATTCCAACATCAAACAAGCTGCGGCCACATTAAATCTACATATATCAATACATAACAAAAACATAAAATTGTCTTATGTTACGAAATACTGTAATGGAGATTCGTTCTGTATCGTCTAAAACAACATACACTGTACAAAGTTTACAAACTGTTTAAATTAGAAGCTTTATCTTATTTTTAGTTAATTAGTACAAATATAACAGTTTGGGATAAAACATCCAATTTCACAGTTCCGTATGAAGTTTTTTTTATAGTATATTAACAAGCTTTGGAGAGAATGAGTATAAATCTTATTTCTTAGTTCAGATGGTACATTGTTAACAGTGTGAATAATTGAATGTCTATGTTTCTGGTATGATAGTTATGAATGTTTGAATTATGTACAATGGGCATAGTATTAAAATATTCTGATAACTTTTTAGTTACAAGTTTATAATAGAATTTTAATTGATGGAGTTCAAAAATATCATCCATCTTTGAAAGACCCATGTTCTTGAAAATGGGGTTGATTTAAGCATTATATTTAGAAGATGTTATAAATGTAAGATTTGTTTCTGAAGTTTTGTAAATGATTTGTTTGGCATCCCTGGCCATGCTAATATTGAGTAGTTGAGATGAGATAAGATTAAACCATTATAGATTTTGAATAAAATGTTGCAAGGTGGAATGTGTTTTAATTTATTACAAATCTCAGTAGTCTGTGACATTTTGTTAGCTATTCTATTTACATGATTTTGTTAATATATAGTAAGGCCTAGAAAACTGAAATCATCAAGC
This sequence comes from Escarpia spicata, assembly GCA_963995525.1. Lineage (NCBI taxonomy): Eukaryota > Metazoa > Annelida > Polychaeta > Sabellida > Siboglinidae > Escarpia > Escarpia spicata. Next base: position 65,380,932 of record OZ023210.1, read on the forward strand.
GGAAATAATTCAATACCATTCATTTTAATCTTGAGTATAGTTATCTTTTTTAAAGGGGTATATATTTCATAAGTTTTGTTTTTTAACATTAAGTGATAACTTATTAACTTTCAATCATACATTGTTACTTCAATGCTTATTTCATTGTTTATATTTTGACTGATGTTGCTATCATTGATATCATTAAAAGCATTTACATTGCTAGTTGAGGTAGTAGCATCAGCGTATGTGATTATATTGAACAATGTAGCATTGGCTATATTGTTTATATATAAATGATAAATATATTATAAAAGAGGTCCAAGAATTCATCCCTGGGGGATTCCAGTTTTGATATCTATTGTTTCTGACTTAGTAAATGAAAAATCAACATATTGTTTGCGATTTGTTAAATAACTTCTAAGAAGGCTTCAGGCAGTGCCTTTAATACCATAATAGTCTAGTTTGTATAATAGAATTTTGACCATGATCCAATATGTATCAAAAGCTTTTGATAGATCGAGATAAATATTGAAAGGTTATTTGTCATAAATCCATTTGCTGTATTATCCTGTCAATCATTTCAAGGGCAGCTATTTCCGTAGAATGATTTTCTCTAAATCCGTATAATTAGTTATTGTAATATATAATTTATGTTGTTGGAAATGGTTATGAATCTCTTCAAATACATACTTTTTCAAAATCTTTGGAGATTGCAGAAAGTAAAGTAATAGATCAATAGCTGTTGAAAACTCTATTATCATCTTTTTTGTAAATTGTATTACTCTGGCTAACTTTATGCTAGTAAATAAAGATTGTTTTTTAATTACAGTAATCGATTCACACACTTAATTCTTTTTTAATTTGCTTCAATAAGTTTATACATGCCCTGTCATCGTTAAATTAGTGTCGCGAAACGAAATATTCACAGCGAAACGGAAGTTGAAAGGCACCCGAACTGTCATCATGGAGAGCCTTACCAAGAGAAGGAGCGATCTCCTCAAAAAGGCTCGTGCTACAGAAAACGTGACATCTACCTGGACGATTGATGGACGGGTTGTGTGCCTTCTCGCCAATGGAAGGAAGGTATCGTGTATCAATGAACAGGAACTTAAAACGATGCTAGGCCACATATGAACATAGGTCTAACATGAACATTGTTAACCTATGCTACCCATATGTGTGTTATTAAATGTTATACTACATGTTATATTGTTTGTCTCTATATTTCATAATTTTACTTCGCTGAAGCTATTATACCGTTTTTGTATTGACATGTTAATTATTCAATTAACGGTTGATATTTTGGCGCGTTTCATTTCATTTATTTCCTTTTCATAATAGTGTGTAATTTGAGTAGTTATTGCAAGTGCCAAATGTGTAATTGTGCGCGCTGTGTATTGTTATATGTTATACTACATGTAATATTGTATGTTTCTATATTTCATCATTTTACTTCACTTAAGCTATTACACCGTTTTCGATTGGAGATGCCAACTATACAATTAACGGTTGATATTTTGGTGCTTTTCATTTCATTTACTTCTATCCCTTTCTTTATTGTAGTGCATAATTTGTGTAGTTATTGCAAGTATCAAATGTGTCAGTTTGTGCGCTGTGTACCGGTTATTGTTAAATGTTATACTACATGTAATATTACTTGTCTCTATAATTTTGCTTCACTTAAGCTACTATACCTTTTTTGTTTCGATATGTCAACTGTGGTTGTAACTAGTCAATTAACGGTTAATATTTTGGTGCTTCTCACTTCATTAAGATATTTTATGGTTGTTCAAGTACCGATAAAATATTTATATATTTTTTATTATCAAACTATCTCTCTCTTCAGCACAGGGGAAGGTTGACGGGGAAGCTTTTCTAGAATACTGTGGAACTATTGAACACAACTCATTGTGTCATTTATTAAATACTCTGAACAATGATACTGTCAACGCTGATAATGAACCTGACATAATTAAACACTCGCCGTATTATGATGACCTTAGTTTAAATAACCTATTCTTAAATAAAAGAAATATCTTAATATCCTAAATTTAAATTGCCAAAGCATTAATGCAAAGTTTGATCAGATCAACATTAAATTGCAAGAGTTAAAAAATAATGGTTATGAATTCAGTGCTATTTGCTTACAAGAAACGTGGCTATCAGATAATTCAGATACATCACACTTTATGATTAATGGTTACACTCTAATTTCGCAAGGTAAAATATGTACCGCGCATGGAGGATTAGCCATTTATTTATGCAACAAATATGATTATAATTCAATTAACATCTATCAGAATTCACAAGTATGGGAAGGTCAATTTATTGAAATTACAGGAAAGCGACTTGACAAAAAAGTTATATTAGGAAATATATATAGACCACCCGGGCACAACAACGAAACATGTCATACATTTATTAATGAATTTAGCCCTTTACTTGATCATCTTCAAAAATGTAAAAGTGAAGTCATAATTGCTGGTGATTACAATATTGATTTACTGCAAATTAAAGAAAATGCAATATTTGGTGAATATTTTGATTCTATTGTTGCTCAAGGTTTTTTCCCAAAAATTACACTACCACCAGGCTTTCGAGTAGAAACTGTACGCTTATAGATAATTTCCTATGTAAGCTATCACATGGCTTCTCACAGGCAACTGCTGGTGTATTAATAAACACAATATCAGATCACCACCATACTTCATATTTTTAGATTATCTTGAGCCAAAGCGTGTAACCAAATCAATTAGAATCCAAACTTGGAATACAGCAGCGATAGATACATTTAAAACGGAAATAAATAATGCAGATATTTGTTACATGCTAAACACAACTAACCTTGCCAATCCAACTGACAATCTCAACATTCTTAATGAAGTAATATTCAGGGCAAAAGATAAACATTTGCCAGTACGTATGATCAAATTCAGCAAGCATAAACACAGCAAGTCTCAGTGGATCACAAATGGTATAATCCGGTCAATTGCTTATAAAGATAAACTATACATGAAACTAAAACAAACACCTGCAGATTCCGAGATTTATATAAATCGTAAAACTAACTTAGCCAATTAACTAACATTTATTGTAATGTCTGTTGATGCATTTTGTGATTTGTAGAATGTGATGTCTCATTATATGTGTATGTACACACACACACATATATATATATATATATATCTACATATATATATGACAGCTACTGGACGTATTTTGATTATATTTGTTTTCGATGACATGTTCATGTATTACCAGTTAAATTACTTACTAAACATACTATTATTATACTATAATTATTATTTAAGGTGGCTAGCTCTCGTGGCAGCGGCATTTAAATGCCTTAACGGGAGTCTCCTGACTGATTGTATATACTCTATTATAATATGTATTTGTAATTATTGGTCTAATAAATTTCATTTCATTCATTCATTCATCACTACCGTAGCTGAATTTTGACATGAGACTCAATTATTCTGCTGGCAGTTTCTACATCTAGACTATATCTATAGGCACAAATTTAAGGCTGTTAATACATGGGGATTTTAAATAATCTTTATAGTTGTTATTCTTTGTCTTCTTCTTTATGTTAGGCAGCCACCATCCGTTGAGCAGGTCGAGTCTGCTCGGAGATTTTGCTGAACTTTGTGGGGCTGCTGTGCTTAATAAAATGATACTGTTAGGTGATGCGCTGGGGATTAACAGATAAATAAATTATTAAATACATAAAAAAATAGAAATTTATAAACGAATAAGTTTTTTTTTAAATATGTATAAAAACAGTATGTAAAAGGCCCTGAGTCATAACAAGAGAAGTGGGGAAAAATGGATGATGTGTCAATTACTTGGAGTATCCGGCCAGACCAATCCGGCTGCCGTAGCGGTCACCCTGGTTAATCCCCGACCGGCACAGCTCCATTTACCCACTTCCGTTAACACATCAGAATTTGAGGATGAGGAGAGTGCAGACCCTGGTCTCAAAGGAGGCAGAAGCAGGAGCTTTGTCTTAGCCTTGGCTTAGCCTTTGCCTAACTTAAGTTAAGCTTAAGCCAAGGATAGGCTTTGGCCTTTGAGTTTGGTGATTTCATGATTTGGAGTGGAAATAATAGTAAATAGATCCAAGTTAATAATAATAATAATAATAAGATAACTTCTATTGCGCCTAAATCCTTGGAAACCAAGCTCAGAGGCGCATCAAAACAAAAGGGTTGGTCAATCTCAAAGTCCATAAGTAGTTTTCCAGTTGTCAACATATGGGTCAAGGCGCTAGGGAGCTAAGGTGGATAAGCAAGGTTGTAAAGATACGTTTTTAAATGACGACGGAATTTTGTAATATTTTCAACTGATCTAACACTAAGAGGAAGCATATTCCAAAGAGTTGGTGCAGCAACAGAAAAAGCCCTAGTTCCAATGTTAGTGTTGGCTCTAGGAACAAAAAGTAGGTCAGAACTAGATGATCGAAGCTGGATAGATTTTCTTACAGGAGTAAGCAATAAATGCAAATAAGATGGTTGCTTATTGGACAGTGCCTGATATGTAATGATACAGATCTTAAAAATTATACGATATCGTACAGGAAGCCAATGTAAAGACTTCAAAAGTGGCACAGAGCGAGAAAAACGAGGAGATCTTGTAACTACTCTTGCTAGACAATTTTGGACACGCTGAAGTTTTGTGATATCCTTGCTAGCGATATTATAAAGGAGGGAATTGCAATAGTCAATTCTGCTGCTAACAAGCGCTGTTGCAATAGTCTTAGCAACAGAAAATGACATATACCGGCGAATACGGCGAAGATCACGAATATGATAAAAACAGCAGCGACATGTTTGAGATATATGTTGTCGGAAATTGAAGTTTCTATCAAAGATTACTCCTAGATTACGCACCGAGGTTGATGGCGTGATGTACTGATTCAAAATATAAGTTAAATTGCTCACTTGTGTTAACTTTTTCTGCGTCCTTTTTGTACCTTTGTTGGACACTTCCTTTTCTATAAATTAGTAATTTGATTTTGTGTGTATTTTTATGCAAGACATCGCATGTTTGTGTCGATGTTGTTTCTATTTGTGGAACTATTCTAAAAATAGAAAAAATATGGCGAAAGCGTACATCCTGAACCAATAGTCGTCTCCGAAACAGGCCACGTGGTTCTGTTTGGACCAATGACAGATAGTGGGTCTTTCCCGAGAACTTGGGAATTTCCACTAATTTTTCTGTGTTGGGTGCAGTTTTCATTTAACGACAACTAACTTTCCAGGATCGACCAGTGCGTTATCCATATATCGAGGTTGGCGTTTTGAAGGTAAGACTGTTGTCTGTAGCACTACGATTACAGACGGTTTAAAGCCGGGGCGTCAAAGTTAGTCAACCGCATTGTTTGTGAAGTCGTGGCCACCAAACAAATGACTAAATCAATGTGTGACGCTGTGAGCGGAAATAACATGATAATGTTAAACACCGATATAAGTTGTTGTTAATCTGATTTGTGGCAATTATAATTATCTTCTTTCTTATAATTACCTTACGTTATTGTTTGACAGTTTTTAATGGTTTGGTACGATTTCATCAAACTATAACTCCGTTCAAACTCAAACTGGCAACAACCTACTACCTAGTTTCCGGTTTGGAAAGTTCCCGGTGGCACTGTCATAACTTTATTGACAGGCTTCAGTTCAGTGTATATACATATTGACACGTTGCATATTTACTCCCTTTGCACGGTTGGATCTTTTATTCCCCCCAGCATAAATGTAATTTTTTTTAGATCTATGTTTTCTACACTTTATAGACTAGACTACAATCACACCAGGAACTGAGGAAGGAATAAATGTCCTTGTAATTTGTATCGATTCAATGTATGTATGTATGTACGCTATGTATTACTATTAGGTGAGGCAGCAAGCTTTTCTTGTCAACCTAATTTTATGAATTAATTGCTAAAATAGTAGCCCATATTTGAATCCAGTTCTTCCTGTTTTTGAGGCACTTACGATCTTCATGTATATACCAATATTGCCTATATTTTGGGTATTGGTTGGTGAAACAACTGGGTTCATGGAATTCGTGCATGCTAATACTAATGTAAATTCTGACTATTCGTACTTCCAACATACCAGTGTATATAATTTATTTATTTATTTATAATACATTAAATAATCAGGTCTCACTAGTTTACTTACCCATGGAGCAACAGTTATTACAATTACTTAGACTTAGAAGCTCCCGCGTCGTCCGACGCATGAGGCAGTCAACAATTACAATAGTTTTTTATATATTAAAACTTGATCTCACAGTGGTGACTTGTGGAGGAGAATGGTTCACCACTCAGTTATCTCACATAAGAGAAAGACCCTCTACAAAAGCATAATATATCAAAAACATCTCTATTTAGTTACATTAAATAACCATCGTTGTCATTAATACGTCACCAATTGGTAGATCAAATGCCAACAGTCGAAGCAAGGAAGTGGTTGAACATCAAAATATGTGATTGTACTCGGCACCTTGGAGAAGATGCACGTACAATGCTCCAAAGTTAGCATAATAGAAGCATAGGGCAGTTGCAAAGTTTGCAACATCACAACAAACATATCCAGGAGGGTTTCTGGGCAACCAGAAACCTCTCATAAATATACCACAGCTTTGTAGTCCAAACAGTATTGATAGGCAATATCCAGCATTATAAAAGATTGTTGGGTTTGATAAAACCTCAACTGCGGGTTGGTGACAAAATATTTAAAAGTGTACCATTTGGTAATTTTGTGCACCGTGTGGCCAAACTACCTTCTAGCATCAATTCCATTGTTCAGTCTTTCAAATTTTGATATATAAGTACATGTCTGCTGTGCATTGTGCAGTGCCAAACCTGACATTCCACCAAAGTGAGAAAATGAGGCCCCTCTTAATTGCATGGTGACACCATTTTGGAAAGCACCCAATTTGTTACTTCCCTGGGGTGGGTTGGTTGTCATCATGTATTGTTATTTCCCTGGGCTGGATTGGTTGTCACCATGTATTGTTATTTCCCTGGGCTGGGATGGCTGTCACCATATATTGTTATTCCCCTGGGCTGGGTTGGTTGTCACCATGTGTTATTTCCCTGGGCTGGGTTGGCTGTCACCATGTATTGTTATTTCCTTGGGCTGGGTTGGTTGTCACCATGTATTGTTATTCCCCTGGGCTGGGTTGGTTGTCACCATGTATTGTTATTTCCCTGGGCTGGGTTGGCTGTCACCATGTATTGTTATTTCCCTGGGCTGGGTTGGTTGTCACCATGTATTGTTATTTCCCTGGGCTGGGTTGGTTGTCACCATGTATTGCGGTTGGAATACATCAACACAGAATTGGTATGGAATCTTGAAAAACCATTAATTTTACCAATTCCAATTCAAGGCCTTGAAATCCTGTACATAATTATGACATTTAACCTTGAAAGCCTTGAATGTTTTGACAAGGCCAGAATTAAAGATTTTCAGATGACATTATACGTAGGCCTTGAGGTCAATTGGCTCTGTTTGCTGAGAGCCCTACAGTTAACAACCATATACCTTCTGATCCCAGTCTAGAGCCCTAGGGCCGGTTTCATCAAGCCTTCTTAGCGGCTACGAACATTTAATTAGCACTAAGAAGGTTATCGTAGAAGATAGCACGTTTCATGTCATCTACTTAGAGTCAGACTATGTAGTTGGCACAATGCCATACTTAGCCTATGGCACCTACCCCGTGGCGTAACTCCACTAAGTTGTTCTTAAATATGGCGGCTTTACAACCAGTTCATCGAATAAAAAGCATAGTTAGAAGAGCTTTCCAGCGAGTGAGAGTGTTTAAAGACACAACACACCCATTTGATGTATACAACGACGTAAATTTGTTTGACCACTATCATTTTCGTCGGGAGAGTATCAGGCATTTCATAGATTTAGTTGGTGACGACATCTCGATAGTGTCACAGAAGGGTTCTTAACACCGACAATGCAAGTACTCAACGCATTACGGTTCTTTGCATATGGATGTTTCTAGCTGGTTGTAGATGATTTGTTTTGTGTTACCAAGGCAACCATGAGTAGAACTGTTCAGAGGGTTTCAGTTGCGTTCGCCAGGTTACTGCCACATTATGTACACTTCCCCCATGTAGGGGAGAGTGACACGAGATGGAAGCCATGAAAGTGCAATTTCACCACATCGCAAACTTTTATCCACATGACAAATGACGCACAACAGCGCAAACAGCTCAACTCCTCATCACTGAAATTCAATTTTCTGTCTGTTTCCGGAACCGGCAGCGTCACGTGCTGTTGCCAAGTTACTAATGGGAAAGTGGGAAGGGGAATCCAGGGGGTTACCCGTATCATGACGCTAATCTGACCACGTGACTGCTGTACGTGCGTACTTAATTAAGGAATAGGTCATGCGCGCTATATGAAACATTTTTGCGTAGTGCTAAGTAACCGCATAGTTTAAGTACTCTTTATGAAACCAGTCCCTGCAGTTAATAACCCATACCCTCTGATCCCAGTCTGGAGCCCTACAGTTAACATCCCCTTACCCTTGATCCCAGTCTGGAGTCCTTCAATTAACAACCCCACAACCTCTGATCCCAGTCTGGAGCCCTTCAGTTAACAACCCATACCCTCTGTTCCCAGTCTGGAGCCCTGCAGTTAACTACCCTACACCCTCTGATCCAATCCTGGAGCCCTTCAGTTAACAACCCCATATCCTCTGATCCCAGTCTGGACCCCTTCAGTTAACAACCCCATACCCTCTGATACCAGTCTGAAGCCCATTAGTTAACAACCCCATATCCTCTGATCCCAGTCTGGAGCCCTTCAGTTAACAACCCCATACCCTCTGATCCTAGTTTGGAGCCCTTCAGTTAACAACCCCATACCCTCTGATCCCAGTCTTGAACAAACCCCGTACCCTCTGATCCTAGTCTGGAGCCCTTCAGTTAACAACCCCATACCCTCTGATCCCAGTCTGGAACCCAGGTTGTCTTATGTTATTTTACATAATCCATAGCACTATTGGGTACAGATGCCTACTAACCCTGCTGGCTAGCCGTTCTTCACAGCTGCAATAAGTAAAGTAATACTACCGGGTAGTGGTAATTGATAGTTTTTTTTTACAAGGTTAGGTGAAAGAAGCACCTTCAAGGGTGGAAAACAGCGACCATGAAAAGCAAAAAGAGTATACAGAAATATGTAAGACCATCAAAAAGAAAGCGCAAGGGGACAGCTGGACATAGAAACAAGAGATCATACGAGAAACGTTTATGACATCAAAGAGGCTGAAGAAAGCCAGAACTCAGGCCCTACTAGGCTGAGACAGACTGATTACACTTCTAGACAACCAGGGTAGAGAAATACAAGACTAAGATATGACAACAACCATGTAAACACTGAAACATTAAAAGCAGGAGACAATACCATCTCAAAGAAACTACCTAAGCTGTATACTAAATGCTTATCAGAAAGACGAATATCCACCGCATGGAAGAACGCAAAGATGGTGATAATCTTCAAGAAGGGAAATAAGAAAGACTGAAAGAACTACAGACCAATATGTCTGCTATCAAACATCTACAGATCACTCACACAAATACTAACAAATAGGCAGGAGAAGACACTCAACAAAAACCAACAGTGAGAGCAAACAGGATTCAGGAGCAGGTACTCAGTGTTAGACCACATCCACGTCATAAACCAACTGAAAGAGAAGTGCCGAGAATATGATATCCATCAACAGACTATGAGATAACCGATGGTATCACTACCTGGAGATGTTACAAAGGAAGCGAACGATCTAGAGGAAGACTGGCGAGATGATGGAGAGACGAACAACACAAGTACTGGAAGGGCACCATCTGGCAGAGGATGGCGCAAGACAGGCAGATCTGGAAACGACATGCTGAAGCCTTCCCCCAACCAGAGGACACTGCGGCTGCACAATGATGATGATGATGATGAGGTGAAATAAACCACCACGTACCAGTAGAAGAAACCAGCAAACTGATATTGTTGGGAACAGTTTCTAAAACGTGTGCCCAGCTAATAACAGGCATTATGCCATCATTTTGTTAATGATCCGACAAATTTAAGAAAACGTACTGGCCCAGTACAGGTGACTTGAGAAGTTACTAGTGTCATCTGTGACGGATAAATAAATAATGTACTTTATGTACTGTACATGTTTACAACTTCCTACTGGAAATATTATATAATGTGCGGCCTTTTATGTAGGTGAAACAACACCTTTAGAAGACACCTGATTTTGCACTCGGCCAGCTCAAAGAAGGTGGCATCATTGAGTAACTTTTGATCTATCTACGTCTATCTAATGCTCAGTTTTGAAAGATGTCACCTATCTAGATCGTGACTACATTATGTAGGGACAGCTTGAATGTAGGCAGTTCCTTTAACTGCTATCAGTGTCTATTCAGATTTAACGTGTAGCGCTGTGGTGTAGTGGCTAGAGATTCGGACTCGACCAAGAGAACCCGGGTTTGAATCCTGTGATGAACCTTGGGCAAGTTCATTTGCTTTACATTACTCCAGTTCACTCAGCTGTATGAATGAGTACCTGGCTATTGACAGTGGTGGATATTTGTGTACGAGTAGTCTTCGCGCATTAATTGCAGTATGGCTGAATGCTTCCAGGAGAAGTCAAGATGGTGTTCGATTGAACAGGTCTGCCAGGGAGTAAAATGTAAAGCGCTTTGAGCAGTCCTGAGGACTGGGTACTTTTTAGTCCTTTGGTCCGAAGGTCCAACGGACTATTGCCATCACTTTGCGTCCACCGTGCACCGTTAGCTGTCGTATCTCAGAAACTGTTCAGCAACTTTTTCTCTAATTTTGCATAGACGTATCTTAGGGCACTGCCACTATGCACAAGAAATCTGTATTTGATCGAATCGTCCTAGGGCCTCCAAGGGCCCCAAAACTGGAGAAAAAAAACTTCATTTCCTGCCAAATTTGTGTTATGATTTTCTGGAAAATTTCACAGCATATTTAACCTCCATTGACACAAGTGCTTTGGAAAACTTGTGAAATTCTTATACCTCATTTTTCAGAAAAATCCACCCAAACCTGACACCCCTCAATTTTGCCCCCTATCTGGTGACGGATTTTGAAATATTGGTGCGTGCTGCAAAATAGCCACTGTGCATATATTTATTGCTACATCGTGAACAATCTAAATAAATTCACACATCACACCAAAACGGTATTTTCAAGGGTACTCTTTCGGTGGGTAAGGGTACTCTTTCGGTGGGTAATAGCGGACGAATCCTTAATGTGGTCTTACCCCATCTGGCTTACAGTTCTTTCCTCAACTAATCCCTTTTCCTACAACATCTGTCAATTGCAAAGTCTGCAGAATGCCAAGTGACCCACACCCACCCCCACCTCACAGTCCAGGAAGGGTGGCTGCCTGATGGAAACTGTGACAAATCTGTAATTGGTCACTGGCAGAGGCTTGTGTCAACAGCTTCTAGACCAGTTTAGCCAGCTTGCAGTAGCACCTTTCAGCCTGGCTAAAGGGGTCATGTTCTAACTTCCTGTTTGGTTACAGACGAAGAAAAGTGGAGTGTATTTTTGAGAAATGTTTTTTTTAAAACAAAATTCACATGCTCTGACATAAGTGCAGTTGAGTAGGCAGATTTTCATGTGTGATTGTAGAAGGTGTTGACTGTAAAAGGGTGTATTTCTAGATGATTTGAATAAGTGGAAGGATATTTGGCAGCAATTTGCCTGTGTGACCTGTTTGCAGAGTAATAGTTGCCGGCATTTGTAAATATTGATGTGTGTCACACATAGAGGCATTTTATGAGAGCTGGAAGTATGCAATTTTTCTTTTAATCTATCAGCATGTCAGTGAGGTGATGATAACAGCAGGTGAGAAGTTTGAAACATTCTGCAGGTCACATTTTCTTATAATCAGACAAAACGTTAACATGGTCGCCTATGGGAAAACCAACTCTGTATTGACCCCTAAAGAACAGGGGGGATACTGACCCTTGGACAGTGACAGGTGCCAATCCACCCTCTGACCAAACAGTAGTCTTGGACACTGCCAGCTGCATGGTTTCTTCATTAATTAGCACTGTTAGGTGAATTACATATTTGGATCACAACTTCTGATCTCCTGAATAGAAATCCGGGATCTACATCTGAGACTGACTTCCTAGAGATATGATCAAACTTGTGGCTAGTGTTCTGATTAAAATCAGTTCTGTTTATGAGTGTTTAATTTATGCTTCTGATCAATTAACCAATTGCAATGTTATGTGATTGATAATCATTTTGTATGTATGATTACCGAATGACTAAAATCTGTTTTGGTTTCATGAAGACGCCTTTGGTATCACTGAAAACTGCACACTTCAGAAACCTCACATTACTGCCTGACATTTTGTGGTAAATGTCATTGATGTCATTGTGGACCGTCATGAATGCGAACTAGTGTTGTCTGCGGCATCCATGATTTGAATGTGTGATTTCAGGAGCTGACTGAGGGAGGCCATCATATAACCAGTCACAATGCAGCAGCCATTAATGAACCCCATCTATCAAAACATGAATGGAGGTGAGCAAATAATAATAAGATAACTTGATCTTATTAATTATTATTATTAATTATTATTTATTTTGTAACAGCACACAGTAATTGCTTTGACAAATGTCATCAACAATTTCAGGGCAAGTAAAATTTTTGGTTGGGCAAGTAGAATGTGTCAGTGGACAAGTAGAATGTTGTGTCAGTTGTCCAGTGGACAAGTAGAATGTTGTGTCAGTCGTCCAGTGGTCAAGTAGAATGTTGTGTCAGTTCTCCCGTGGACAAGTAGAATGTCAAGGTCAGTTGTCTAGTAGACAAGTAGAATGGCAGGGTCAGTTATTTAGTGGACAAGTAGAATGTCAGGATCAGTTGTCCAGTGGGCACATAGAATGTCATGGTCAGTTGTCCAGTTGACAAGTAGAATGTCAGGGTCAGTTGTTCAGTGAGCAAGTATAATGTCGGGGTCAGTTGTCCAGTGAACAAGTAGAATGTCAGGTTCAATTGTCTAGTGGACAAGTAGAATGTCAGTGTTAGGTGTCTAGTGTACAAGTAGAATGTCAAGGTCAGTTGTCTAGTAGACAAGTAGAATGGCAGGGTCAGTTGTTTAGTGGACAAGTAGAATGTCAGGATCAGTTGTCCAGTGGGCACATAGAATGTCATTGTCAGTTGTCCAGTTGACAAGTAGAATGTCAGGGTCAGTTGTTCAGTGAGCAAGTATAATGTCGGGGTCAGTTGTCCAGTGAACAAGTAGAATGTCAGGTTCAATTGTCTAGTGGACAAGTAGAATGTCAGTGTTAGGTGTCTAGTGTACAAGTAGAATGTCACGGTCATTTGTCTAGTGGACAAGTAGAATGTCACTCAGTGTCAGTTGTCCAGTAGACAAGAAGAATGTCAGGGTAAGTTGTCCAGTGAACAAGTAGAAAAACTAGAATGTCATGATCAGTTGTCAAGTTTTGACATCATTCCCCGATTTCCCCGCTTCTAATATTTTGCTTGAACCCATGAATCCATCTCAAAATTGTAAACATGTCACGTACGCAAGTTACGGCATTGCTGCCGGCTTGTCACTTGCTAGTGACTAGTGTGTAAGCACTACGTATCTTGTGGTGTAGCTTGACGACTGCGCAACTGATGAAATCAGGGCTTACATTGTGTCGTTCTGATTTCATTATTAAATTAACACCAAGTTCTATTCTGAAATGCTACATGCAAACCTAGTACTTTCAACTACCAAATATATTTTCGCCAATATCTCAGTAACAATTAACAACAGCAGAACAAATGAGGTGTCTATACCCATATTTTGATGGTCTGTCATACTGCTCAAGATGTTTCCAAAAGGTTACAACACTCCACTACCCAAAATATACAAACTATGTGCCGCCATTTGCAAAATATTGAATTGGTCCCGTATCGCAGTAAACATGCCAGTCCAGCCAATCACTTACAAACTAGTGACAGCCATTGAAACAAATCGATGTTGTGTGACAGAGTTTCAAATGAGGTGTCTAACCCCATGTTCACAGGAATTTGATAGTATCAAAAAACTAATGGGCACATTCAGTGAACATTACTGAGATATTGATGAAAATAGAATATTTGGTAATGGCGACACTAATTTGCATATTTTGAAAAATGCTCAAGTGTACCAGGGTGGCATCACTCGGATTCTTTATAAGGACACCTAAAAAATATAGAAACTGCAAAAATACTTTGTCCGGACCCTACTGCAAGGTTTTCAGGCCTACTGCCAGACTTAGTGCTCAGCAATGTTTTGTTTTTAAAAATTATTTAGTTTCAAAATGCAAAATCTGCCTATCTTTATCTCATTTGGGAAACTCCTATTGTTTGCCAAGAAATCTCCTCAATTACACGCCGAGTTGATTATAAAACACAATAATGCTTGTTTATGTGTAAAACTATGTTACATTTATCCTCAAAAATGTAACTGAAATCTTGTGAACAACAATTGCTTTGCCATGTCTACAAACCATTTACGCCATTTTGCCAGTTTGAATTGTTAATGGAGTTACGGCAAGTGTAAAATTATATCTTTTCACACATGTATGCATGATGGTTGGATATTTCAAGAGATTTCAGACATCTGGTGCAATTTCCTGAGTGTTTTTGTTTCATTCGCAGCAGAGCAGCCAAAGTTGGTGATCATAGAGCAACCAAAGATGCGTGGCTATCGCTTCCGCTATCAATGCGAGGGTGATTCTCACGGGGGACTACAAGGGCAGAACAGCAACCCGGGACACAAGAGTTACCCTTCTGTCAAGGTATGCCTATTGCAGTGTTACCCTTCTGTCAAGGAATGCCTATTACAGACTTACCCTTCTGTCAAGGAATGCCTGTTACAGTTACCCTTCTATCAAGGTATGCCTATTACACAGTTACCCTTCTATTAAGGTGTGCCTGTTACACAGTTACCCTTCTATCAAGGTATGCCTATTACACAGTTACCCTTCTGTCACGTAATGCATATTGCAGTGTTACCTTTCTGTCAAGTAATGGCTATTACAGAGTTCCCTTCTGTCAAAGAGTGCCCGTTACAGATCCTACCTTTCTGTCAAGTGATGTCTATTGCAGTGTTACCCTTCTGTCAAGTAATGGCTATTACAGAGTCCCCCTTCTGTCAAGGAATGCCCATTACAGATCCTACCTTTCTATCAAGTAATGCCTATTACAGAGTTCCCTTTCCGTCAAGGAATGCCCGTTACAGATCCTACCTTTCTGTCAAGTAATGCCTATTGCAGAGTTACCTTTCTGTCAAGTAATGCCTATTGCAGAGTTCCCCTTCTGTGAAGTAATGCCTATTATAGACTAACCTTTCTGTCAAGTAATGCCTATTACGTAGTTATCCTTCTGTCATGCCTATTGTAGAGTTACCCTTATGTCAAGGTTGCAGTGTTACCCTTCTGTCAAGGAAACCTTTCTAAAATTGACATTAAATGGGACCTGTCCTGGCGCAGGCTTCGAAAAGTCTGTTTTCCGAAAATGCTGCAAGAGGCAGAATCGTGACGTCATTTGTGGAAAACATTCCCAGGATCGCAAGCGTTCTCGGTGGCTGGATTTCTTTGGTGAATATTTGAACTGGTATACATTCATTCACATATAGAAATGGTGAACAAATGTGTTGTTGGAAATTGCAACAATTCGAATCTGACTGGCCATTCTGTGCACGAATTTCCCAAAGAGCCAGTTACTCGGCAGAAATGGAAACGTTTTGTTCGAAACAACAGGGCCGGCTGGACCCATGCTACGGTAACTAGCATTATTTGTGGTTCGCATTTCATTGCGCCTGGTGACTTCGAAGGCTTCGTACAATGGAAGATGGGTTGCAGGCGTAAGTTAGATGTAAAGAAATCTGCTGTTCCTTCAACGAACACAACAGAGGCGAAGGCGACTCGGTTACCGGCGAATCTGCGCAAGTGGGCCCGGTCAGTTGTCGGAGCTTCTTCACTGTCTCATGTCTATAAGGTGCCACACTAACTGACTAACATCAACATTGTCGATCTCGGCAATGTCATCCTCACTGTCACAGAAATATATATGATCAAACGTTTCGTGATCCGCATCAAAATTGATATCGGTCTGAACTACTCGAGTAAGCAGCCATTTGTATCGAGTTGTTTACATGACACCGTGCGACTGCACAAGGCCGCAAGCGTGAAGCCGCTGCACTAACTGACGGTGGAACCACGACTGACATCACGTTTCAGCAACAAATGCAAACCCATCGCTCGGGAGTTTCCTGTAAAATGGCAAATGTAAAGGCTCTTTATGTCATATGCTCATATACCATATTTAAACATTTTGGCAATATCATCATTTGAAAGGGCATAAACCATTTGTTATTAAGGAAAAGAGCACATTTTATTCCAGGATATGGCCTTTAAGAAACTTAAATTCTCCTTAAATGCGATAATTTTTATTAAAATATTACTGTATGTGTGTTGTAAAGGTACAAAGGGTTTTCATAAACATGTGTTGAAATTACACTTATTCTGACATATTTGCCACCCAAATATGTTTAGAGAATCACAATTTTAAAAATATACTTTGGTTGTTAAATTGCCACTCAGCATGCAATGTAAACTTGATATTCAAGGCAGTATGCTAACATTATTTTTGAAATAAATTGCATGTAGTTGAAATTTGAGATTTGTTGTTATACTTTCATACACATTTTAAAGAGCTGCCATCATTTTGAATGCATTTGAGATTGTTAAGCACTACGAGGTTTGTGATTGCAGTGACAGTAGCATACAACCTATGCAACAACAAGTTGGATGATACATATCTGTTTATTGTTTAATATATACAGCATGCTTTAAATCTGCATAAAACCATGTTTTTCTTGTTTTATATTTTTTGCAGTTGTGTAACTATGCAGGCGCCGCTCGAATCACAGTTTCCCTCATAACCATTGACGATGTGATGCCCCCCAAGACCCATGCCCACGAGCTGATCAGCAAACACTGCAAGAATGGGGTCTACATTACTGAGCTCAATGCAAGTGACAGTCGTGAAGTGCAGTAAGTTGGGTCTTTTTCTATCAGTGTCACTGACATTAGCATTACCACAGCGGCCGCTGCGGCTGTTGGATCTGTCCAGTTTGGTGCTAAACTGCGACAGGTCACCGGTCACACAGCCCTTACATCATTAAGTCCGCGTTAAATATTACATATTTAATATCACTGGAATGACAAGATAATGTTCTTTACAATGGCATAAAGTTTTTAAAAGTATTCCTTTATTTGACGAACTTATCGTTCGTGATTGAGCGATGATGCGCAAAAAGTGTCGCGCCGACGGTGCTCCGCGACGGTACGATTTTCGCAAAAACAGGTCGCGGCAAATTGAAAACCCGCACTTGTAAACCTATTTGGATCGTCATGAGATCTGCTTAACCAATTAGAAGACGTGTTCGCCTTCGCTGCAGTTGTTGCACGAAGTTTCTGCGTTAAACCAAATGAAAGTTATGTTGAATTATCGTATAAACATAAATTTTTGTAATGTTATCGCCTAAAATTCAAGTTCATGTATATACACACCTACACGTCAGTTTCAGACTGTTCAGATGATATATGTTATGTGATATTTTCAAAAGGTTTACAAGTGCGGAAATCGCATTTTGTGCGACCTAGTTGCACGGTTTTCGAGAACGCCACCGCAGAGACGGTGAAGCTGTGCTAAAAATAGTAACATCCGCCTGGTAACGTCAGCATGCCGCTGGATATCCGCCAGGCGGACAACCGCGTTGCATTGGTTGTCCGCTAGGCGGATTTGGCGCCTAGCTGTCATACAGGCAATCCCTATTCACAGTACGCTGGCTACACTTAATAATTGATTTTAAACTTGAAATTCATAAACTTATATTCCAACCATACTCTGTTAAATATAAAATAAGAACTTATTACATTTGTCGTTTGCTTACCAGTAGTAATAACTAGCCAGTTTAAGATTGGTATTTCCACCATTATAATATTCATTTATTGCCACAATTATATTATTGGTGTGTATAACTATATATTATTTAATTAATAATTATATATTCCTACGTTTATATAGCTATTGTAACAACAGAGTCTAGCAATAAAATTTGAGTTGTTGATGCAATTATTAATTACTCTGTGTATTTAAATGCAGGTATCTCTCAGGTCCATGACACTTTCTGCAATTCACTTTGCTAAGTATAACTAGTATAGACATTAATTATGCAAAGTGGGACTTAAGTGACATCTAATGATAGTAATTAAACTCTTTATGTAGTACTATGATAAGAAGCGCTAAACGTTAAATGATAAATTGATAATGCTTTTGAAATTTTTTATAACACGAATGAGGATACCAAATTTACTATGTCCGCCATTTTATTTTATGATAATTACATTAATCAATTATGTAAATGGCAACTAAGTGAGTTCTAATGAAAATGTTTATGCTGTACTATATATACATACAACATGCCTCAAATATTAATGATGTGCTTTTGGAAAAATATGTATTCAAAAATTGGGATTTTACATTTAATATGTCCGCCATTTTATTTTATGCAAATTACTCCACAAATTATTCAAATTGTGGTAATTAATTGATAGCAATGAAACAGTTTATGCTGTACTATTGTAAACACCATTACTGAGTTAATTACATGCTCAAAATAACAATTTCTTCACAAAAACATTGGGAATCCTCATTCAATATGGCTGCCATTTTGTAATAATTATGCTAATGATGCACCAATTTTGACCAAAAATTGGGATTTAAATTAATTATAATGAAACAAGATATATTACATTTTCTGATACCCTGTAAATATACTCTAAACAATTAATGACATGACATGAATTGCATCTTGTTACAGTCTATGATTCAATATGTCAGCCATATTATGCTAATTAGGTCATGAAATATGCAAATTAGGTCAACGAAAATGCAAAAAATTAATTCCTCAAGTGAAAATACCTATATATGCAAAATATGAAGTAATTACCTCAATTACTTATCTGTTGTGAAAACAATGACAAAAATGGTAAAATAGGGGTACACCCTGGAAATACTGTGACCCTATTCTTTCTGTGTTATTTTTCATGTTCACCGTTCCAACGAAAACCCCTGGGGTAGTAACATTTCAAACTTAATAACTTTGTTAGTAGTTGTCCGATTTTCATGAAATAAAACCATTTACTACAGAAGAAGAAGCTCCTTACATGCATAACAAAACATGTTTAGGTAATGCAGTTTTTATTTTTCATGTGGTAATGCTACTGACATGTATTTTTTTGTGTCGCCTTTGTGAAAAGAGTACATTTCTGAGACATTTGTTGCTTAGAGATTGTTACATGTTTCCCCTGGATATATGCATGCGAGTAAACAGGCAAATGAGGGTAAATAACATATTCCAAAATTTGAAAGCAGATGCAGTTGACATCATTTAAGTGTTACGAACTGATATTGGGATGTACAAAGTCATCAAACTGATTATTCAAATTGGTATTTTTATATATTTCACCAGAGTTGAACTTTATGAGACAACTACCACTAGATGATGACATGGTAGTTATCCAGCACTGTGCTGTCAGTCACCGGACACCTACTCTTATGTATCTACAATGGCCTCCCATAGAGCCACTCAGTCCATGGAGGACCCAGTGAATGACAGCATTGCCACTCAGTCCATGGAGGACCCAGTGAATGACAGCATTGCCACTCAGTCCATGGAGGACCCAGTGAATGACAGCATTGCCACTCAGTCCACAGGGACCCAATAAATGACAGCACTGCCACTCAGTTCTTGGAGGACCCAGAGAATGACAGCATTGCCACTCAGTCCATGGAGGACCCAGTCAATGACAGCATTGTCACTCAGTCCACAGGGGACCCAATAAATGACAGCACTGCCACTCAGTCCTTGAAGGACCCAGTGAATGACAGCATTGCCACTCAGTCCATGGAGGACCCAGTGAATGACAGCATTGCCACTCAGTCCACAGGGACCCAATAAATGACAGCACTGGCACTCAGTCCTTGGAGGACCCAGTGAATGACAGTATTGCCACTCAGTCCATGGAGGACCCAGTGAATGACAGCATTGCCACTCAGTCCACAGGGACCCAATAAGTGACAGCACTGCCACTCAGTCCACAGGGGACCCAATAAATGACAGCACTGGCACTCAGTCCTTGGAGGTCCCAATGAATGACAGCATTGCCACTCAGTCCATGGAGGACCCAGTGAATGACAGCATTGTCACTCAGTCCACAGGGGACCCAGTAAATGAGGCACTGCCACTCAGTCCTTGGAGGACCCAGTGAATGACAGCATTGCCACTCAGTCCATGGAGGACCCAGTGAATGACAGCACTTCCATTCAGACCACAGGGGACCCAATAAATGACAGCACTGCCACTCAGTCCATGGAGGACCCAGTGAATGACAGCACTGCCACTCAATCCACCGGTGACCCAGTGAATGACAGCACTGCCACTCAATCCACCGGTGACCCAGTGAATGACAGCACTGCCACTCAATCCAACGGTGACCCAGTGAATGACAGCACTGCCATTCAATCCACCGGTGACCCAGTGAATGACAGCACTGCCACTCAATCCACCGGTGACCCAGTGAATGACAGCACTGCCACTCAGTCCTTGGAGGACCTAGTGAATGACAGCATTGCCACTCAGTTCATGGAGGACCCAGTGAATGACAGCACTGCCACTCAGTCCACGGTGGACCCAGTGAATGACAGCACTGCCACTCAGTACACGGGGGACCCAGTGAATGACAGCACTGCCACTCAGTCCACGGTGGACCCAGTGAATGACAGCACTGCCACTCAGTCCACGGTGGACCCAGTGAATGACAGCACTGCCACTCAGTACACTGGGGACCCAGTGAATGACAGCACTGCCACTCAGTACACTGGGGACCCAGTGAATGACAGCACTGCCACTCAGTCCACGGTGGACCCAGTGAATGACAGCACTGCCACTCAGTACACTGGGGACCCAGTGAATGACAGCACTGCCACTCAGTACACGGGGGACCCAGTGAATGACAGCACTGCCACTCAGTACACTGGGGACCCAGTGAATGACAACACTGCCACTCAGTACACTGGGGACCCAGTGAATGCCAGCACTGCCACTCAGTCCTTGGAGGACCCAGTGAATGACAGCATTGCCACTCAGTCCATGGAGGACCCAGTGAATGACAGCACTTCCATTCAGTCCACAGGGGACCCAATAAATGACAGCACTGCCACTCAGTCCATGGAGGACCCAGTGAATGACAGCACTGCCACTCAATCCACCGGTGACCCAGTGAATGACAGCACTGCCACTCAATCCACCGGTGACCCAGTGAATGACAGCACTGCCACTCAATCCAACGGTGACCCAGTGAATGACAGCACTGCCATTCAATCCACCGGTGACCCAGTGAATGACAGCACTGCCACTCAATCCACCGGTGACCCAGTGAATGACAGCACTGCCACTCAGTCCTTGGAGGACCTAGTGAATGACAGCATTGCCACTCAGTTCATGGAGGACCCAGTGAATGACAGCACTGCCACTCAGTCCACGGTGGACCCAGTGAATGACAGCACTGCCACTCAGTACACGGGGGACCCAGTGAATGACAGCACTGCCACTCAGTCCACGGTGGACCCAGTGAATGACAGCACTGCCACTCAGTCCACGGTGGACCCAGTGAATGACAGCACTGCCACTCAGTACACTGGGGACCCAGTGAATGACAGCACTGCCACTCAGTACACTGGGGACCCAGTGAATGACAGCACTGCCACTCAGTCCACGGTGGACCCAGTGAATGACAGCACTGCCACTCAGTACACTGGGGACCCAGTGAATGACAGCACTGCCACTCAGTACACGGGGGACCCAGTGAATGACAGCACTGCCACTCAGTACACTGGGGACCCAGTGAATGACAACACTGCCACTCAGTACACTGGGGACCCAGTGAATGCCAGCACTGCCACTCAGTCCTTGGAGGACCCAGTGAATGACAGCATTGCCACTCAGTCCATGGAGGACCCAGTGAATGACAGCACTTCCATTCAGTCCACAGGGGACCCAATAAATGACAGCACTGCCACTCAGTCCATGGAGGACCCAGTGAATGACAGCACTGCCACTCAATCCACCGGTGACCCAGTGAATGACAGCACTGCCACTCAATCCACCGGTGACCCAGTGAATGACAGCACTGCCACTCAATCCAACGGTGACCCAGTGAATGACAGCACTGCCATTCAATCCACCGGTGACCCAGTGAATGACAGCACTGCCACTCAATCCACCGGTGACCCAGTGAATGACAGCACTGCCACTCAGTCCTTGGAGGACCTAGTGAATGACAGCATTGCCACTCAGTTCATGGAGGACCCAGTGAATGACAGCACTGCCACTCAGTCCACGGTGGACCCAGTGAATGACAGCACTGCCACTCAGTACACGGGGGACCCAGTGAATGACAGCACTGCCACTCAGTCCACGGTGGACCCAGTGAATGACAGCACTGCCACTCAGTCCACGGTGGACCCAGTGAATGACAGCACTGCCACTCAGTACACTGGGGACCCAGTGAATGACAGCACTGCCACTCAGTACACTGGGGACCCAGTGAATGACAGCACTGCCACTCAATCCACGGTGGACCCAGTGAATGACAGCACTGCCACTCAGTACACTGGGGACCCAGTGAATGACAGCACTGCCACTCAGTACACGGGGGACCAGGTGAATGACAGCACTGCCACTCAGTACACTGGGGACCCAGTGAATGACAACACTGCCACTCAGTACACTGGGGACCCAGTGAATGACAGCACTGCCACTCAGTCCTTGGAGGACCCAGTGAATGACAGCATTGCCACTCAGTCCATGGAGGACCCAGTGAATGACAGCACTTCCATTCAGTCCACAGGGGACCCAATAAATGACAGCACTGCCACTCAGTCCATGGAGGACCCAGTGAATGACAGCACTGCCACTCAATCCACCGGTGACCCAGTGAATGACAGCACTGCCACTCAATCCACCGGTGACCCAGTGAATGACAGCACTGCCACTCAATCCACCGGTGACCCAGTGAATGACAGCACTGCCATTCAATCCACCGGTGACCCAGTGAATGACAGCACTGCCACTCAATCCACCGGTGACCCAGTGAATGACAGCACTGCCACTCAGTCCTTGGAGGACCTAGTGAATGACAGCATTGCCACTCAGTTCATGGAGGACCCAGTGAATGACAGCACTGCCACTCAGTCCACGGTGGACCCAGTGAATGACAGCACTGCCACTCAGTACACGGGGGACCCAGTGAATGACAGCACTGCCACTCAGTCCACGGTGGACCCAGTGAATGACAGCACTGCCACTCAGTCCATGGTGGACCCAGTGAATGACAGCACTGCCACTCAGTACACTGGGGACCCAGTGAATGACAGCACTGCCACTCAGTACAGTGGGGACCCAGTGAATGACAGCACTGCCACTCAGTCCACGGTGGACCCAGTGAATGACAGCACTGCCACTCAGTACACTGGGGACCCAGTGAATGACAGCACTGCCACTCAGTACACGGGGGACCCAGTGAATGACAGCACTGCCACTCAGTACACTGGGGACCCAGTGAATGACAGCACTGCCACTCAGTCCACGGTGGACCCAGTGAATGACAGCACTGCCACTCAGTACACTGGGGACCCAGTGAATGACAGCACTGCCACTCAGTACACGGGGGACCCAGTGAATGACAGCACTGCCACTCAGTCCACGGTGGACCCAGTGAATGACAGCACTGCCACTCAGTCCACGGTGGACCCAGTGAATGACAGCACTGCCACTCAGTACACTGGGGACCCAGTGAATGACAGCACTGCCACTCAGTACACTGGGGACCCAGTGAATGACAGCACTGCCACTCAATCCACGGTGGACCCAGTGAATGACAGCACTGCCACTCAGTACACTGGGGACCCAGTGAATGACAGCACTGCCACTCAGTACACGGGGGACCAGGTGAATGACAGCACTGCCACTCAGTACACTGGGGACCCAGTGAATGACAACACTGCCACTCAGTACACTGGGGACCCAGTGAATGACAGCACTGCCACTCAGTCCTTGGAGGACCCAGTGAATGACAGCATTGCCACTCAGTCCATGGAGGACCCAGTGAATGACAGCACTTCCATTCAGTCCACAGGGGACCCAATAAATGACAGCACTGCCACTCAGTCCATGGAGGACCCAGTGAATGACAGCACTGCCACTCAATCCACCGGTGACCCAGTGAATGACAGCACTGCCACTCAATCCACCGGTGACCCAGTGAATGACAGCACTGCCACTCAATCCACCGGTGACCCAGTGAATGACAGCACTGCCATTCAATCCACCGGTGACCCAGTGAATGACAGCACTGCCACTCAATCCACCGGTGACCCAGTGAATGACAGCACTGCCACTCAGTCCTTGGAGGACCTAGTGAATGACAGCATTGCCACTCAGTTCATGGAGGACCCAGTGAATGACAGCACTGCCACTCAGTCCACGGTGGACCCAGTGAATGACAGCACTGCCACTCAGTACACGGGGGACCCAGTGAATGACAGCACTGCCACTCAGTCCACGGTGGACCCAGTGAATGACAGCACTGCCACTCAGTCCACGGTGGACCCAGTGAATGACAGCACTGCCACTCAGTACACTGGGGACCCAGTGAATGACAGCACTGCCACTCAGTACAGTGGGGACCCAGTGAATGACAGCACTGCCACTCAGTCCACGGTGGACCCAGTGAATGACAGCACTGCCACTCAGTACACTGAGGACCCAGTGAATGACAGCACTGCCACTCAGTACACGGGGGACCCAGTGAATGACAGCACTGCCACTCAGTACACTGGGGACCCAGTGAATGACAGCACTGCCACTCAGTCCACGGTGGACCCAGTGAATGACAGCACTGCCACTCAGTACACTGGGGACCCAGTGAATGACAGCACTGCCACTCAGTCCACAGTGGACCCAGTGAATGACAGCACTGCCACTCAGTCCACGGTGGACCCAGTGAATGACAGCACTGCCACTCAGTACACTGGGGACCCAGTGAATGACAGCACTGCCACTCAGTACACTGGGGACCCAGTGAATGACAACACTGTGCAATTTCACCACAGTGTCGCCATCTTGCGGTAGTTGTCTGATGAAATTTGCTGATAGTGATTGAAACATCAAAAAAGGAAAAATGGTAAATTAACTGAAACATAAATAAAAATACTGATTTCATAGAGATGTTGGTGACATGACATCAATGTGTCATCATCATACGATGCAACATGTGTCATTGACGCGCCTTGTGTTCCAGGTTCCCGAACCTCGGCATTCAGCACGCAACGCGCAAAAACGTCATCGGGATGCTTGAGAAGAAACTCATTGAAAAACTCAAGTTTGACAACACGATCCAGGAAGAGATGATCCATGCTAGAGACATCAACTGGGAGCTGCCAGGTAGGTAGAGATGCCAGCACCCTGCTGCACAGACCAGTCAGACAGGGCGGTGCACAGCTCACATTCCTTTTAGGGGTCCCTCACAATTGTCATCATTTTTGTATTAGTACAGAGAGTACTAATTCTTAGAGTACTAATTCTTCCGGACCCACCTCAATTTCGCCTTTATAACGTGAGTTTTGCTTAACTTTGATACCTCAGCACAGTGTGTATGTGCAGCACAGTGTGTATGTGTGCATGCGTGCGTGCCTCTGTGTTAATCGCCGATTGATAACATTGGTGTTTTCACAGACAACAGATGAGCACACACACCCCCAGGGCTGGTGATCCTAGGGTGGCTGTAGTTGTTTCTCTTGTTCAGGGCTGGTGATCCTAGGGTGGCTGTAGTTGTTTCTCTTGTTCAGGGCTGGTGATCCTAGGGTGGCTGTAGTTGTTTCTCTTGTTCAGGGCTGGTGATCCTAGGGTGGCTGTAGTTGTTTCTCTTGTTCAGGGCTGGTGATCCTAGGGTGGCTGTAGTTGTTTCTCTTGCCCAGGGCTGGTGATCCTGGGGTGGCTGTAGTTGTTTCTCTTGTTCAGGGCTGGTGATCCTAGGGTGGCTGTAGTTGTTTCTCTTTCTCATGGCTTGTGATCCTAGGGTGGCTGTAGTTGTTTCTCTTGCTCATGGCTTGTGATCCTAGAGTGGCTGTAGTTGTTTCTCTTGCTCATGGCTTGTGATCCTAGGGTGGCTGTAGTTGTTTCTCTTGTTCAGGGCTGGTGATCCTAGGGTGGCTGTAGTTGTTTCTCTTGCCCAGGGCTGGTGATCCTGGGGTGGCTGTAGTTGTTTCTCTTGTTCAGGGCTGGTGATCCTAGGGTGGCTGTAGTTGTTTCTCTTGCTCAGGGCTGGTGATCCTAGGGTGGCTGTAGTTGTTTCTCTTGCCCAGGGCTGGTGATCCTGGGGTGGCTGTAGTTGTTTCTCTTGCCCAGGGCTGGTGATCCTGGGGTGGCTGTAGTTGTTTCTCTTGGTCAGGGCTGGTGATCCTAGGGTGGCTGTAGTTGTTTCTCTTGTTCAGGGCTGGTGATCCTAGGGTGGCTGTAGTTGTTTCTCTTGCCCAGGGCTGGTGATCCTGGGGTGGCTGTAGTTGTTTCTCTTGTTCAGGGCTGGTGATCCTAGGGTGGCTGTAGTTGTTTCTCTTTCTCATGGCTTGTGATCCTAGGGTGGCTGTAGTTGTTTCTCTTGCTCATGGCTTGTGATCCTAGAGTGGCTGTAGTTGTTTCTCTTGCTCATGGCTTGTGATCTTAGGGTGGCTGTAGTTGTTTCTCTTGCCCAGGCTTGTGATCCTAGGGTGGCTGTAGTTGTTTCTCTTTCTCGTGGCTTGTGATCCTAGGGTGGCTGTAGTTGTTTCTCTTGTTCAGGGCTGGTGATCCTAGGGTGGCTGTAGTTGTTTCTCTTGTTCAGGGCTGGTGATCCTAGGGTGGCTGTAGTTGTTTCTCTTGTTCAGGGCTGGTGATCCTAGGGTGGCTGTAGTTGTTTCTCTTGCCCAGGCTTGTGATCCTGGGGTGGCTGTAATTGTTTCTCTTGCCCAGGGCTGGTGATCCTGGGGTGGCTGTAGTTGTTTCTCTTGTTCAGGGCTGGTGATCCTAGGGTGGCTGTAGTTGTTTCTCTTGCTCAGGGCTGGTGATCCTAGGGTGGCTGTAGTTGTTTCTCTTGTTCAGGGCTGGTGATCCTAGGGTGGCTGTAGTTGTTTCTCTTGTTCAGGGCTGGTGATCCTAGGGTGGCTGTAGTTGTTTCTCTTGCCCAGGGCTGGTGATCCTGGGGTGGCTGTAGTTGTTTCTCTTGCTCAGGGCTGGTGATCCTAGGGTGGCTGTAGTTGTTTCTCTTGCTCAGGGCTGGTGATCCTAGGGTGGCTGTAGTTGTTTCTCTTGTTCAGGGCTGGTGATCATAGGGTGGCTGTAGTTGTTTCTCTTGTTCAGGGCTGGTGATCATAGGGTGGCTGTAGTTGTTTCTCTTGCTCAGAGCTGGTGATCCTGGGGTGGCTGTAGTTGTTTCTCTTGCTCGTGGCTTGTGATCCTAGGGTGGCTGTAGTTGTTTCTCTTGCTCAGGGCTTGTGATCCTAGGGTGGCTGTAGTTGTTTCTCTTGCTCATGGCTGGTGATCCTAGGGTGGCTGTAGTTGTTTCTCATGCTCATGGCTTGTGATCCTAGAGTGGCTGTAGTTGTTTCTCTTGCTCATGGCTTGTGATCCTAGAGTGGCTGTAGTTGTTTCTCTTGCTCATGGCTTGTGATCCTAGGGTGGCTGTAGTTGTTTCTCATGCTCATGGCTTGTGATCCTAGAGTGGCTGTAGTTGTTTCTCTTGCTCATGGCTGGTGATCCTAGGGTGGCTGTAGTTGTTTCTCTTGCTCATGGCTTGTGATCATAGGGTGGCTGTAGTTGTTTCTCTTTCTCATGGCTTGTGATCCTAGGGTGGCTGTAGTTGTTTCTCTTGCTCATGGCTTGTGATCCTAGGGTGGCTGTAGTTGTTTCTCTTGCTCATGGCTTGTGATCCTAGGGTGGCTGTAGTTGTTTCTCTTGCCCAGGCTTGTGATCCTAGGGTGGCTGTAGTTGTTTCTCTTTCTCGTGGCTTGTGATCCTAGGGTGGCTGTAGTTGTTTCTCTTGCTCATGGCTTGTGATCCTAGGGTGGCTGTAGTTGTTTCTCTTGCCCAGGCTTGTGATCCTAGGATGGCTGTAATTGTTTCTCTTGCTCATGGCTTGTGATCCTAGGGTGGCTGTAGTTGTTTCTCTTGCTCATGGCTTGTGATCCTAGGGTGGCTGTAGTTGTTTCTCTTGCTCAGGACTGGTGATCCTAGGGTGGCTGTAGTTGTTTCTCTTGCCCAGGCTTGTGATCCTAGGATGGCTGTAATTGTTTCTCTTGCTCATGGCTTGTGATCCTAGGGTGGCTGTAGTTGTTTCTCTTGCTCATGGCTTGTGATCGTAGGGTGGCTGTAGTTGTTTCTCTTGCTCAGGACTGGTGATCCTAGGGTGGCTGTAGTTGTTTCTCTTGCCCAGGCTTGTGATCCTAGGGTGGCTGTAGTTGTTTCTCTTGCCCAGGCTTGTGATCCTAGGGTGGCTGTAGTTGTTTCTCTTTCTCATGGCTTGTGATCCTAGGGTGGCTGTAGTTGTTTCTCTTGCTCGTGGCTTGTGATCCTAGGGTGGCTGTAGTTGTTTCTCTTGCTCATGGCTTGTGATCCTAGGATGGCTGTAGTTGTTTCTCTTTCTCATGGCTTGTGATCCTAGGGTGGCTGTAGTTGTTTCTCTTTCTCATGGCTTGTGATCCTAGGGTGGCTGTAGTTGTTTCTCTTGCTCGTGGCTTGTGATCCTAGGGTGGCTGTAGTTGTTTCTCTTTCTCATGGCTTGTGATCCTAGGATGGGTGTAGTTGTTTCTCTTTCTCATGGCTTGTGATCCTAGGGTGGCTGTAGTTGTTTCTCTTGCTCATGGCTTGTCATCCTAGGATGGCTGTAATTGTTTCTCTTGGTCATGGCTTGTGATCCTAGGGTGGCTGTAGTTGTTTCTCTTGCTCATGGCTTGTCATCCTAGGATGGCTGTAATTGTTTCTCTTGGTCATGGCTTGTGATCCTAGGGTGGCTGTAGTTGTTTCTCTTGCTCATGGCTTGTCATCCTAGGATGGCTGTAATTGTTTCTCTTGGTCATGGCTTGTGATCCTAGGGTGGCTGTAGTTGTTTCTCTTGCTCATGGCTTGTGATCCTAGGGTGGCTGTAGTTGTTTCTCTTGGTCATGGCTTGTGATCCTAGGATGGCTGTAGTTGTTTCTCTTGCTCATGGCTTGTGATCCTAGGATGGCTGTAATTGTTTCTCTTGCTCATGGCTTGTGATCCTAGGGTGGCTGTAGTTGTTTCTCTTGGTCATGGCTTGTGATCCTAGGGTGGCTGTAGTTGTTTCTCTTGCTCATGGCTTGTGATCCTAGGGTGGCTGTAGTTGTTTCTCTTGCCCAGGGCTGGTGATCCTAGGGTGGCTGTAGTTGTTTCTCTTGGTCATGGCTTGTGATCCTAGGGTGGCTGTAGTTGTTTCTCTTGGTCATGGCTTGTGATCCTAGGGTGGCTGTAGTTGTTTCTCTTGCTCATGGCTTGTGATCCTAGGGTGGCTGTAGTTGTTTCTCTTGCCCAGGCTTGTGATCCTAGGGTGGCTGTAGTAGTTTCTCTTGCCCAGGCTTGTGATCCTAGGGTGGCTGTAGTTGTTTCTCTTGCTCATGGCTTGTGATCCTAGGGTGGCTGTAGTTGTTTCTCTTTCTCATGACTTGTGATCCTAGGGTGGCTGTAGTTGTTTCTCTTGCTCATGGCTTGTGATCCTAGGGTGGCTGTAGTTGTTTCTCTTGTTCAGGGCTGGTGATCCTAGGGTGGCTGTAGTTGTTTCTCTTGTTCAGGGCTGGTGATCCTAGGGTGGCTGTAGTTGTTTCTCTTGTTCAGGGCTGGTGATCCTAGGGTGGCTGTAGTTGTTTCTCTTGCCCAGGGCTGGTGATCCTGGGGTGGCTGTAGTTGTTTCTCTTGCTCAGGGCTGGTGATCCTAGGGTGGCTGTATTTGTTTCTCTTGCTCAGGGCTGGTGATCCTAGGGTGGCTGTAGTTGTTTCTCTTGTTCAGGGCTGGTGATCATAGGGTGGCTGTAGTTGTTTCTCTTGTTCAGGGCTGGTGATCATAGGGTGGCTGTAGTTGTTTCTCTTGCTCAGAGCTGGTGATCCTGGGGTGGCTGTAGTTGTTTCTCTTGCTCGTGGCTTGTGATCCTAGGGTGGCTGTAGTTGTTTCTCTTGCTCAGGGCTTGTGATCCTAGGGTGGCTGTAGTTGTTTCTCTTGCTCATGGCTGGTGATCCTAGGGTGGCTGTAGTTGTTTCTCATGCTCATGGCTTGTGATCCTAGAGTGGCTGTAGTTGTTTCTCTTGCTCATGGCTTGTGATCCTAGAGTGGCTGTAGTTGTTTCTCTTGCTCATGGCTTGTGATCCTAGGGTGGCTGTAGTTGTTTCTCATGCTCATGGCTTGTGATCCTAGAGTGGCTGTAGTTGTTTCTCTTGCCCAGGCTTGTGATCCTAGGGTGGCTGTAGTTGTTTCTCTTGCCCAGGCTTGTGATCCTAGGATGGCTGTAATTGTTTCTCTTGCTCATGGCTTGTGATCCTAGGGTGGCTGTAGTTGTTTCTCTTGCTCATGGCTTGTGATCCTAGGGTGGCTGTAGTTGTTTCTCTTGCTCAGGACTGGTGATCCTAGGGTGGCTGTAGTTGTTTCTCTTGCTCATGGCTTGTGATCCTAGGGTGGCTGTAGTTGTTTCTCTTGCTCATGGCTTGTGATCGTAGGGTGGCTGTAGTTGTTTCTCTTGCTCAGGACTGGTGATCCTAGGGTGGCTGTAGTTGTTTCTCTTGCCCAGGCTTGTGATCCTAGGATGGCTGTAATTGTTTCTCTTGCTCATGGCTTGTGATCCTAGGGTGGCTGTAGTTGTTTCTCTTGCCCAGGCTTGTGATCCAAGGGTGGCTGTAGTAGTTTCTCTTGCCCAGGGCTGGTGATCCTGGGGTGGCTGTAGTTGTTTCTCTTGCCCAGGGCTGGTGATCCTGGGGTGGCTGTAGTTGTTTCTCTTGCTCAGGGCTTGTCATCCTAGGATGGCTGTAATTGTTTCTCTTGGTCATGGCTTGTGATCCTAGGGTGGCTGTAGTTGTTTCTCTTGTTCAGGGCTGGTGATCATAGGGTGGCTGTAGTTGTTTCTCTTGCTTAGAGCTGGTGATCCTGGGGTGGCTGTAGTTGTTTCTCTTGCTCGTGGCTTGTGATCCTAGGGTGGCTGTAGTTGTTTCTCTTGCTTAGAGCTGGTGATCCTAGGGTGGCTGTAGTTGTTTCTCTTGTTCAGGGCTGGTGATCATAGGGTGGCTGTAGTTGTTTCTCTTGCTTAGAGCTGGTGATCCTGGGGTGGCTGTAGTTGTTTCTCTTGCTCGTGGCTTGTGATCCTAGGGTGGCTGTAGTTGTTTCTCTTGCTTAGAGCTGGTGATCCTGGGGTGGCTGTAGTTGTTTCTCTTGCTCGTGGCTTGTGATCCTAGGGTGGCTGTAGTTGTTTCTCTTGCTTAGAGCTGGTGATCCTGGGGTGGCTGTAGTTGTTTCTCTTGCTCGTGGCTTGTGATCCTAGGGTGGCTGTAGTTGTTTCTCTTGCTCATGGCTTGTGATCCTAGGATGGCTGTAGTTGTTTCTCTTTCTCATGGCTTGTGATCCTAGGGTGGCTGTAGTTGTTTCTCTTGCTCATGGCTTGTGATCCTAGGGTGGCTGTAGTTGTTTCTCTTGCCCAGGCTTGTTATCCTAGGATGGCTGTAATTGTTTCTCTTGGTCATGGCTTGTGATCCTAGGGTGGCTGTAGTTGTTTCTCTTGCTCATGGCTTGTGATCCTAGGGTGGCTGTAGTTGTTTCTCTTTCTCATGGCTTGTGATCCTAGGGTGGCTGTAGTTGTTTCTCTTGCTCATGGCTTGTGATCCTAGGGTGGCTGTAGTTGTTTCTCTTGCTCATGGCTTGTGATCCTAGGGTGGCTGTAGTTGTTTCTCTTGCCCAGGCTTGTGATCCTAGGGTGGCTGTAGTTGTTTCTCTTGCCCAGGCTTGTTATCCTAGGATGGCTGTAATTGTTTCTCTTGGTCATGGCTTGTGATCCTAGGGTGGCTGTAGTTGTTTCTCTTGCTCATGGCTTGTGATCCTAGGGTGGCTGTAGTTGTTTCTCTTTCTCATGGCTTGTCATCCTAGGATGGCTGTAATTGTTTCTCTTGGTCATGGCTTGTGATCCTAGGGTGGCTGTAGTTGTTTCTCTTGCTCATGGCTTGTGATCCTAGGGTGGCTGTAGTTGTTTCTCTTTCTCATGACTTGTGATCCTAGTGTAGCTGTAGTTGTTTTTCTTGGTGTGTGTCACTTGCACTGCTGACGTCAGCCATGTTGGGTGTGTAGGAGACACATTAAAAGCAGGAAGTGTAGCACAGTTCTCCTCCAGCCCGGCTGTGAGTCACACCTAAATTGGTTTATAACTGACATGGAAAAATCCCCTGCAGTATTTTGAGTGTTTGAAAGAGCTTATGCCCAATGTTCCCTGGTTCATTGACAGTCTTTGTTGTGGTGACCTGCAGTTTGATCACTGACTAGCAAGGAACAGAAATTATGATGAGCTAATCTTTGGCGGTTTATCCCAGGCTGAAAGGGAGAGGTTAGGGAAATCTGCATTATTTACAAAGCACTTGATGTTCACACCAGGTCATGTCTTATTCCATTTCCTTGTTGCAGGTATCAAGTTAGTATCCTAACATTTCCTGTTGTTTTCCCGTTATGCCTTGGTGGAACAGTGATAGGAAACTAGCACATTCAGCAACAAAGATAAGATTTTATAATAATTGTTTCCTTGAGGTAGTGAATTGAAAGAAATAAAACATCGCTACAAGTATCCCTGTCTTACATGGAATGAATAACTAATTACCCTCATTGGTAGTGACATGTAAAATATGCAGACAAGAGGTCTTTTATGCTTATTTCATTTTAAACTGTACATCTTACTTTACATACATATATATTATTTTATGTGCATGTATCAGTATTTATTTATGCATGTGTGTTTGTGCGAACGCCTGTGCTTGCATGCATATGGTGTGTGTAGGTATGAATATATTGGTATGCATGTATGTAAATATAGTAATAATTAGGTAGTCATATTTTTTATTTATTTAATTTTATTAATGTTTAATATAACTAGTTTAATTCATTCTACATTTTATCTCATCAAATTTAAATTGTACATGGAAATTCTGCTCTATAAGTAATAAATATGATTAATGTCACTAGTGTGAGCTTTAATTTTCTGATGCATTCTAAAATACAGTTTGGTAATAATAATATTACCAAACTGTATTTTTGAATACATATATAAGAAATGTTATAAAATACTAATAAATAGAAGTATTGCAAACTGAAAAATAAAGACATCATTCGGCAAGTTTGCAGGACCGTTTCTTTTCTGAATTTTTCGATTCCTATTTATAACACAATTTGTAACGATAAATATATCGCAGCAATAAAATAAGCACTACTGTGTTAACCAATTAAAATTGTTGTTATTCCATTTAACAAGATAAATAATCTTCACGTAATTATTTTGAGGGGCACATATGGAATAAAACCAGTACAAATCCTCTCGATCAGACAAGTGTGGTTTAGAGCTTTAGGGGGCACACCTGCACTAGATTTGTATCAGTGAAGAGGAAGTTGTTTTCAAAGCAGGCCTGGGGTGACAGTGGGGTCAATTACATTGCAATATAATCGATTACTATTACTATTACTCTGTTTCCTTCCTATTACTATTACATTTTTCACCGGAACATTTTATGATATAATACAGTGTATGCATAAATACAGTAAGTACAATTGTTTGACTCAGTCTCAAGACGTTAAACAAGACAGGTGAATAACAAAATCTAACTTGACATTTATTGATACCCATGCCCAAAGTATTTGAAATAATAGTTGAGAATGTCAAGTACTTTCATCATCGATCATCTTTAGGGAAGTATTATAAAGTATAAAAATAATAAATATTTACAACAAAATATATACATATATATATATATATAGTGTATACAATATTTAATACAATCTACTAACTAGTAACTACATTGACTAAGGATAGAACATATGTTCCATTTTATATTTAACTACCATACTGGAATGAAAGACAAAAGCAATAGTCAGTGCCACATAACAGTCAAATTAAACCACGTTGCTCTACTACTTGGTGCTCGGTGGACAGTTAATTATTGGCTCAAGTACAAATACATGAATGTTTTTCAGACCCATTGTAGTTTAGGCTGAATTGTGTGCACCATGGAGGCAATCACTAAACCCATAGGCTTACTTGAAAAGGGTAGTTGCATACTTGTGAAGTTTCAGAAACGTCAATCCAGGAGATTTATACGTAAATCAGAGGGTCTCGAAAAATTGGGCATTTACACGTAAATCAGATTAAAATATAACAAAAAAGGATACTTTCCATAGACATTAATAATCATGTTGTAATAAAACGTTAAGTTTCAGAAATGCCAATGCATGAGATTTATGCGAAAATTTGAGGGTCTTGTAATATCAGGAAATTTGGTGTAAATTGGGGGTCTCAGGGTATTATGGAATTGTGTATAAATCTGAGTATTTCATGTTATGAAAATGGCCACATATCAGCTTTATTTCTGAATGCATTGCACATGTGCTCTTAAATCAATGGCACATAACACCAGGTTAATATGTATTTAATGTGTTACAATTACATTAAATAAATTATATGTGGACATAAAATAATTAAATAAATTATATGTAAACTAAAATGTACGTGGCTTTATAGGTATGGTAGAAAGAAGAAAAAGGTTACTAATTTGATGTTCTAGGCATATGTGTTCATACATTAAATATATATTTTTATGGTGTAACGAACCTTGAATATAGGCAGTAAAACATCTTATTTTATTACAAATATTTTATTATATTATTACAAACAGATACTATATTCACAAGTATAAGAACGAGAACTTAGCATTGTATTTTCTTCAAAGTTTGTTACCATGGCCTGGGTGACGGAGGCATGCGTGATGAATTTACTAGTTGTAACCTTTGGCCTTGCTGGTGGAGCATTTGATGTTATAAAATACATATGTTCATTTATAATGTGCTCCAGTTCTAACAGTTACAGATATACATAGGTTAAATAAAACATGCACATAGTGTCTGTATCTGTATTCTGACTGGCAAAACGTCCTTTGGACACATCACGCCAGTGCACATGGTGGCTCTTTTGGATGAATTGTTTACATGTTGGGATAGAGTAATCTGGAATGTGTTCAATGATGTACTTGATACAATGCTTGGAGGTAGAGAATTCCACTCTTTTATTGTGATTGGGAAAAAGCTGTTTCCAAATATGTTTGTCAAGTGCCTGATTTATACTAACTGTTTATTATGTTTACGTGAGCATCTGGTGTTGTACCCGAACTCTACGTGAGATGAGGCTTCCAGGCGTATGTAATGGATCACTGTGTCTGTTTCTACGTGAGATGAGGCTTCCAGGTATATGTAATGGATCACTGTGTCTGTTTTTACCTGAGATGAGGCTTCCAGGCATATGTAATGGATCATTGTGTCTGTTTCTACCTGAGATGGGGTTTCCATGTGTAAGTATTGGATCACTGTGTTTCTAGCTGAGATGAGGCTTCCAGGCATATGTAATGGATCATTGTGTCTGTTTCTACCTGAGATGGGGTTTCCATGTGTATGTATTGGATCACTGTGTTTCTAGCTGAGATGAGGCTTCCAGGCATATGTAATGGATCACTGTGTCTGTTTCTAGCCGATGTGAAGAGTCAGGTACGGAAGCAGGCTGAGGTGCAGGCCAAGGACATGCAGCTGAATGTCATCAGACTCTGCTTCCAAGCGTATCTAATAGATCACAATGGCAAGGTCACACATATCCTTTCACCAATCTGCTCCAATCCAATCTACGATGCAAGTGAGTTGTTATTTCCTGCTTTTGCCTCACAAGTTTGTAAAGTGGTAACCTTGACTGAGTGGAACAGTTGAATCTAGGTTGGGGCCAAAAGCATGCATTGGTTGTCATATCGCTCAAATACCCTCTATTAAAATGTCAAACAAACAAATTGTGTCAGCTATAATTATAGTGTGCATATGTTGAGATTCTGTAGAAATGATTGCGTTAAATGCTGAAGACGTTGGTTAGGTTTGGTGAGATAAGTATTGGCCGATACATGTCTTTAAGATCCTAAAATGTGTGTGTCATATGTTCACTTGGCCAATAGCTCAGACCAATTCGAATTTGAATTCAAAAGATCAACACTCTGCCAAGACTCAGATTACGTTTAGTCAGATAATCAAGGGAACAGCTCCAACAATGACACACTAGTTGCGAGTCTAGCTGAGAAAGACTGACATTATTACGAGGATGTCATTATCCCATTTTGGATGTGTTGATGTGTAAACGTCAGTTGTTAAATATAGTTTTCAAGATGAAGATGCACAACAGAACGAGCAAGCATATTGCTCTGGTGATCTCTAAATAGTTGATTACCTTGAGAATTGTGATTTATTTTGTTTAATATTGTGGTTGGTTTCTACTGAAAGTGTCCGGTAGAGTTGGCAGAATGCATTCAGTTTTACTGCATGAATCATTCAGAAACTTATGAATAAGCTGGAAATTGTTTTATTTAAGCCATATAGTAGGGTCTTAATGATATGTGTATAAAATCTTGACAAGATATGTAAACAGATATAGATATGTCATTAAGTTTATGCAACATACAGGGATCAGGCATATGCTTAGAAACCGAGGGAGACCGGTAGAAAAAATGTATATATGTAAGTAACATGTAAATTTTTGTGTTTATATCAATACATTTACATATACATCTACATGTACTGCAATTGTAAATATGTATGCATATATTTGTATAAAAAATAATACATATTTGAAGAATTTTATGGCAAAACATGATGAATGCCAATTCGGGTATCATTTTTGAATGGATGAAATTTCATAAGTGAATTCTACAAATTGTTTGTTATCAGTGGCTCTGATTTTGGATTTGTAAAGTATTCCAATATCAGATATCCAAGTGTTTGTTTACACTCCTAGGATACAGCACATACAAAAGAATTGTATTGTTTTTGTCTTGAAACCCTTCATTTTTCTAACATTTCATTTAGATATATCAGATTTGCCATTTTTGATCATTGATTTAAGAAGGTAGCTTGATTGAACCTTTTCACAGTCAAATAAACCGGGAGTCGTACCAAACAAAATAGATTATGTTTACTGTGGGTGTCATATGGCAGTTTACCACATATATTAGTGAAAGTTAATTAAGTTGTGTCATCTGACTATTACGTACTACTAAATATAAACCTATCTCTCCTTTCAGGATATATATAGTTTATTCGGTGAAATGTTCACAATAAACATATAAAAGATAAACTTTAGAACAATGTGAAATGGCATTCTTGTGGCTGGCAGTGAAAGGGTTAAAGAAGTGCATGACATATCTGAATGGTTGTTCCTGACAGAGGCACCTGGGGCTTCAACACTCAAGATCTGTCGCATGGACAAACACGCCGGCTGCTGTATGGGGGGAGATGAGGTGTTTCTGCTGTGTGACAGAGTGCAGAAAGGTAGGTCAGATGATTTGATCATGGTCGCTTGCTTGTCCCCACCCGTGGCGCAACAAGCCAAGGGCATCAGTTATCACCGCCACACTAGTTTCATCTAAAACTCATTGACAGTTGCACCATCTGGAGAGTTGATTTTGATTTGATTTGGAAGGCACTGTGCAAAAGCATAGCATATCCCAAAGACGTAATGAATTAAACGAATGAACAAAAATTTGGCGCCAACTGTGTAACGTTTTGTAAGGTAGATAATTGTTATCTAGCTTACAAAATGTGACACAGTTGGTGCCAATTTTTGTCATTTACTATGCCCTGTATAATGAATTTACGCATCCGTTCATAAACCCTAGATCCCCACACATGCAGTATTGATGGAAAGTTCTGTCATTGGCCAATTTGTCAAATATGAACTCAGTGGGCTGAATGAATTCAGCGAATCAGAACCATGGTTTCAAAGCCCGAGTCATCACCTCCAACTCTAAAGCCAATCACAAGATGACGGATGCCATGTTTGGCAACTTATACGCTTTGAAAGTTTACTTTGGATTATCTCAAGTTTTCGCATCATATTTCAATAAAATACTTGATTGTATTCATGAATAATGATATAAGGTTATAGTAATTAAGATAGTTAGAATGACTTTGGGTGCTTTTTGAGGTGAGAATTAAAAAAGTTGACAGCATGATGTTTCTCCGGGCGAGCTGTGTGTGGGCAATGTTAACAGACGCACTAGTGATGAGTCAGCCTAAATCAGCTTAGTCTGACCTCGGAACAAAAATCATAAAAATAAAAGTTCACAATTTAATTTATTGTTTTGTTATTTGGCGGATAGCATGTACAGCTAAATGATCTCACTGGCTGTGGCACTTGGTCATTATCTGGTAGCAGGATGAACTGTTTACATTTTTGTGATTAAATTCAGATACTAATATCCCCATGATTATATTACGTCATATAATTATTATAATTTTAATATAAAAGTGTATTTTTTGTAATTGTATTGTATTGTATTTATTCAGATTCCAACAGTTCCACTTGACTCAGTAACAGGACTGATAACTGAAACAATACATATAAATAATAAAACAACAATAGAACAATAAAAACAATAAGAACAATAAGGACATAAAAATCACATAATATCAACATTAAATATATCAGGCAAACATCCGTTATACATAGAAATGTTTGGGAATTGGAGATCTAAATGTTTTGGTTCTTGAAAAATATATCACAAGTTGGATCCTTAAAAAAGTGTGTTGAAAATAGTCATATATCTATTCAAAACAGTGTTTTCTAATGTTGATTTTGCTATTGAAAATTGTAAAAAAATGTAGTTTCCTAGAGATCGTGAAGAAGAGTGCAATTGGATAGCCTCTGCGAGACAGAACGAGTCTAGGTGGGAGTGCACACACTTGGGTACAAAGATGAGATCTGCAACTTGCCTATGGTGTTGAAGGGAAGGTAGTTTAAAATGATGGCAAAGTTATTTTAACTCATTCGATTTTGTCAATAAACGTATGTTGCCAGGGATTCCAGATGACACAAAATACTCCAACTGACTTCTGACTAGATATTTATACAAGGATCGCAAAGTCTGTACATCGGTAAATGTTGTGACACCGAGATCTTTGGCAGCGGCGACCTTGGGCAGAGACTGGCTTAACAGCAATCAAATTATATATCATTCATTTTTTAAGTATCAACAATGACTTTTTCTGGAACAGTGTGCTACAGAGATTTTCATGGGGTGCTCCTGGGGTTAAATACCTAAAATAAATATCAGTTAATATTCTTACCATTTCTTGCAAAACTTCATATTCTCTTTTCCTACCACCATAATCATGTGTTCTGTGAACAGAAAGCTCCAGGATCATCTCTTGTCTTACAGATGACATAAATATCCGGTTCTTTGAAGAGGGGGAAGATGGAATGATGAAGTGGCAGAGTTTTGGGCAGTTTGGTCCATCAGACGTTCACCGCCAGGTAACTTACCTGTAATCATAAGGGTAATCATGTTATAAGTCCACCGCTAGGTAATTTACCTGTAATCATGAGTGTAATGATGTTATAAGTCCACTGCCATGTAACTTACATGTAATCATGAGTGTAATTATGTTATAAGTCCACCGCCAGGTAACTTACGTGTAATTATGTTATAAGTCCACCGCCAGGTAACTTACCTGTAATCATGAGTGTAATATAAGTCCACCGCCAGGTAACTTACCTGTAATCATGAGTGTAATATAAGTCCACCGCCAGGTAACTTACCTGTAATCATGAGTGTAATATAAGTCCACCGCCAGGTAACTTACCTGTAATCATGAGTGTAATATAAGTCCACCACCAGGTAACTTACCTGTAATCATGAGTGTAATATAAGTCCACCGCCAGGTAACTTACCTGTAATCTAAATAGTCTGAATCTGCCCCCTTGAACTTAGCCTCTGGTACTGGCAGTGAACTAATATCTTCCCTGGTAAACACTTAACTAAAATACTCATTCAGGTCTTCTGCCATTAAGAATCCCTCTGATATTATATTTCCAGCACTATCTTCTAGAGGACCGACCTTATCCTGAACTTTCTGTTTGCTTCGAACATACGCATAAAAACTCTTGCTGTCATGTTTTATATTACTAGCTAATTGTTGTTCATAGCTCTCTTTGAATTTCTAATTTCAGCTGTAGCTTGGTTAAGTGCTTCTTTATAACTGTTGTAGTCTTCATCATTTCCAGTACATCTATATGACTTCCACATCATTTGTTTATACTTTATTTTTCTAATGGCTTCTTTCGATAAGTGTTTCTTTTTGGACCGTTTCTCTTTTTTTGAAGGGTACAAATTTCTCGACTATGCACTTAATTTCACTCTTTAATATATTCCAGCATTCTGTTGCTGTCTTATTTTTCAGTGTGTTATTCCAGTCTATCTTTGCTAAATATTTCCTCATATCCTTATACCTTCCTTTGTGGGAATTTCTCCTATACTTCTTTTTACTATTCCTTTCTGATTTTACTTTGATGGTAAAATGTATCTGGTTGTGATCACTACTCCCCAGTGGCTCACATATCTTGACATTGTCATCTAATTCATTCTGTGAGAACAAAACTATGTCTAACATATTCTCACCTCTGGTTGGTTCTAGCACATGTTGAGAAAGGAAAGTATCTTGTAGTAAAACTAAAAACTTGTGGTCCTCACTCCCCATACTCTGTAGAGTTTTCCATTGTATATGCCCAATGTTAAAAAACCCATAATAATACAGTCCTGTTTGCTTACTTCCCTTATAGTGTTTTGTATTTTTTCATTCTCTTCTATGCTTATGTTTGGACTTCAATAAACTAACCCAACTGTTAACGTTAAGTTTCCTGAAACTATGTTACACCAAACAACTTCTTCGCAATCTGCTTCTCTTTCTAATTTTATTTCATAAGCCTGGATATATACAAAATAACTCCACCTCCCTTTCTTCCTATTCTATCTTTCCTAAACATTACATATCCTGTCAGTCCCAATTCGGCATCTGATATATCAGTGGTGGTCCATGATTCGGTTATACCTATTAAGTGAGGATCAATATCTTCTACCATAATGTTTAGTTCATTTCTTTTGTTTACTATACTCCTTGCATTTAAACAAACACATTTATATCCATCTTGAGAAGAATTTTCCAGGACATGGTAGTCCCTGTTGCTTTGAATGGAAAGTATTTGTGACACTGTGACAGCGATCTCCAATGCCTTCCTTGACACTTGAATCCATCGTTGTAATTTAATTTCCATTAATGTCATACTAGATTCAAAGCTCAGTGATAAAACAAAATTGAAAGTTTCACCTAAATTGTCAGACTTGTTCGTGTATCCATTTGCTCAAATGTGGGTGTATAAATCGCCTGCCAGTTACATCTGCTGAGATGGCCTTATCCAAGAATTCCAGAAAGTTAGTGTACACCACTGAACGCTTATTGCAACACAAAATTTGACATATTTTTGCATCTCAAATATTTGTTAAATGAATTGTAAGCTTAATATAATGAATTCAGTATGTGTAAAAACTAAAGCAACTGTCCAACCTCTTATTGCAGTTTGCCATAGTCTTCAAAACACCTGCATATTGGGACACTAACATCGACCGGCCAGTCAACGTGCAAGTGCAGCTGATCAGACCAAATGATAACGAAGCGAGCGACCCGAAGCCGTTTACCTATTACCCACAACATCTCGGTGCGTTTGCAATCAGTTTCTATGATTTCTTTCAAAGTATAGACTGTGACATAAAGCAACAGAAGTTCCTTTTGGACTGCTCAAAGTGCTTTACACTTTATTCCCTGCCATTCATATTCAATTGAACACCATTTCGACTTCTCTTGGAAGCATTCAGCCACACTGCAATTATTGCACAAACATCCACCACTATCTGTAGCCAGGTACTCTTTCATATAGCTGAGTGAGAAGGAGCAACTTGGAGTGAGCGAAATTGCCCAAACTTTGAAATGGCTGCAAAAGGATTCAAACCTCGATTCCTTTCAATGATTTTAATAAGTGTGTGCTTTTAATTAAACTGACTTTGCTTTTAATTAGACTGTTGATACCTGACATATGTAAAGAAACATGATTCATGTGAGGCTGAATGAACTCCAGAGGAAGTGTTAATACAGCCGAGATATCCACATGACATATCCAGTGGTCATTCATTTTATGCTAAGATTATGTTATACATTATCAACTATAATGTATTCTAATATACTTACCACCCATATAC
The DNA here is from genome assembly GCA_963995525.1 of Escarpia spicata. Classification (NCBI taxonomy): domain Eukaryota; kingdom Metazoa; phylum Annelida; class Polychaeta; order Sabellida; family Siboglinidae; genus Escarpia; species Escarpia spicata. Next base: position 65,423,470 of record OZ023210.1, read on the forward strand.
AGAGGAAGTGTTAATACAGCCGAGATATCCACATGACATATCCAGTGGTCATTCGTTTTATGCTAAGATTATGTTATACAGTATCAACTATAATGTATTCTAATATACTTACCACCCATATACAGAGGAAGTGTTAATACAGCCGAGATATCCACATGACATATCCAGTGGTCATTCGTTTTATGCTAAGATTATGTTATACAGTATCAACTATAATGTATTCTAATATACTTACCACCCATATACAGAGGAAGTGTTAATACAGCCGAGATATCCACATGACATATCCAGTGGTCATTCGTTTTATGCTAAGATTATGTTATACATTATCAACTATAATGTATTCTAATATACTTACCACCCATATACAGAGGAAGTGTTAATACAGCCGAGATATCCACATGACATATCCAGTGGTCATTCATTTTATGCTAAGATTATGTTATACAGTATCAACTATAATGTATTCTAATATACTTACCACCCATATACAGAGGAAGTGTTAATACAGCCGAGATATCCACATGACATATCCAGTGGTCATTCGTTTTATGCTAAGATTATGTTATACAGTATCAACTATAATGTATTCTAATATACTTACCACCCATATACAGAGGAAGTGTTAATACAGCCGAGATATCCACATGACATATCCAGTGGTCATTCGTTTTATGCTAAGATTATGTTATACAGTATCAACTATAATGTATTCTAATATACTTACCACCCATATACAGAGGAAGTGTTAATACAGCCGAGATATCCACATGACATATCCAGTGGTCATTCGTTTTATGCTAAGATTATGTTATACAGTATCAACTATAATGTATTCTAATATACTTACCACCCATATACAGAGGAAGTGTTAATACAGCCGAGATATCCACATGACATATCCAGTGGTCATTCGTTTTATGCTAAGATTATGTTATACAGTATCAACTATAATGTATTCTAATATACTTACCACCCATATACAGAGGAAGTGTTAATACAGCCGAGATATCCACATGACATATCCAGTGGTCATTCATTTTATGCTAAGATTATGTTATACAGTATCAACTATAATGTATTCTAATATACTTACCACCCATATACAGAGGAAGTGTTAATACAGCCGAGATATCCACATGACATATCCAGTGGTCATTCATTTTATGCTAAGATTATGTTATACATTATCAACTATAATGTATTCTAATATACTTACCACCCATATACAGAGGAAGTGTTAATACAGCCGAGATATCCACATGACATATCCAGTGGTCATTCGTTTTATGCTAAGATTATGTTATACAGTATCAACTATAATGTATTCTAATATACTTACCACCCATATACAGAGGAAGTGTTAATACAGCCGAGATATCCACATGACATATCCAGTGGTCATTCGTTTTATGCTAAGATTATGTTATACATTATCAACTATAATGTATTGTAATATACTTACCACCCATATACAGAGGAAGTGTTAATACAGCCGAGATATCCACATGACATATCCAGTGGTCATTCATTTTATGCTAAGATTATGTTATACAGTATCAACTATAATGTATTCTAATATACTTACCACCCATATACAGAGGAAGTGTTAATACAGCCGAGATATCCACATGACATATCCAGTGGTCATTCGTTTTATGCTAAGATTATGTTATACATTATCAACTATAATGTATTCTAATATACTTACCACCCATATACAGAGGAAGTGTTAATACAGCCGAGATATCCACATGACATATCCAGTGGTCATTCATTTTATGCTAAGATTATGTTATACAGTATCAACTATAATGTATTCTAATATACTTACCACCCATATACAGAGGAAGTGTTAATACAGCCGAGATATCCACATGACATATCCAGTGGTCATTCATTTTATGCTAAGATTATGTTATACAGTATCAACTATAATGTATTCTAATATACTTACCACCCATATACAGAGGAAGTGTTAATACAGCCGAGATATCCACATGACATATCCAGTGGTCATTCATTTTATGCTAAGATTATGTTATACAGTATCAACTATAATGTATTCTAATATACTTACCACCCATATACAGAGGAAGTGTTAATACAGCCGAGATATCCACATGACATATCCAGTGGTCATTCGTTTTATGCTAAGATTATGTTATACAGTATCAACTATAATGTATTCTAATATACTTACCACCCATATACAGAGGAAGTGTTAATACAGCCGAGATATCCACATGACATATCCAGTGGTCATTCGTTTTATGCTAAGATTATGTTATACAGTATCAACTATAATGTATTCTAATATACTTACCACCCATATACAGAGGAAGTGTTAATACAGCCGAGATATCCACATGACATATCCAGTGGTCATTCATTTTATGCTAAGATTATGTTATACAGTATCAACTATAATGTATTCTAATATACTTACCACCCATATACAGAGGAAGTGTTAATACAGCCGAGATATCCACATGACATATCCAGTGGTCATTCATTTTATGCTAAGATTATGTTATACATTATCAACTATAATGTATTCTAATATACTTACCACCCATATACAGAGGAAGTGTTAATACAGCCGAGATATCCACATGACATATCCAGTGGTCATTCGTTTTATGCTAAGATTATGTTATACAGTATCAACTATAATGTATTCTAATATACTTACCACCCATATACAGAGGAAGTGTTAATACAGCCGAGATATCCACATGACATATCCAGTGGTCATTCGTTTTATGCTAAGATTATGTTATACAGTATCAACTATAATGTATTCTAATATACTTACCACCCATATACAGAGGAAGTGTTAATACAGCCGAGATATCCACATGACATATCCAGTGGTCATTCGTTTTATGCTAAGATTATGTTATACAGTATCAACTATAATGTATTCTAATATACTTACCACCCATATACAGAGGAAGTGTTAATACAGCCGAGATATCCACATGACATATCCAGTGGTCATTCATTTTATGCTAAGATTATGTTATACAGTATCAACTATAATGTATTCTAATATACTTACCACCCATATACAGAGGAAGTGTTAATACAGCCGAGATATCCACATGACATATCCAGTGGTCATTCGTTTTATGCTAAGATTATGTTATACAGTATCAACTATAATGTATTCTAATATACTTACCACCCATATACAGAGGAAGTGTTAATACAGCCGAGATATCCACATGACATATCCAGTGGTCATTCGTTTTATGCTAAGATTATGTTATACAGTATCAACTATAATGTATTCTAATATACTTACCACCCATATACAGAGGAAGTGTTAATACAGCCGAGATATCCACATGACATATCCAGTGGTCATTCGTTTTATGCTAAGGTTATGTTAAACAGTATCAACTATAATGTATTCTAATATACATACCACCCATATACAGAGGAAGTGTTAATACAGCCGAGATATCCACATGACATATCCAGTGGTCATTAATTTTATGCTAAGATTATGTTATACATTATCAACTATAATGTATTCTAATATACTTACCACCCATATACAGAGGAAGTGTTAATACAGCCGAGATATCCACATGACATATCCAGTGGTCATTCATTTTATGCTAAGATTATGTTATACATTATCAACTATAATGTATTCTAATATACTTACCACCCATATACAGAGGAAGTGTTAATACAGCCGAGATATCCACATGACATATCCAGTGGTCATTCATTTTATGCTAAGATTATGTTATACATTATCAACTATAATGTATTCTAATATACTTACCACCCATATACAGAGGAAGTGTTAATACAGCCGAGATATCCACATGACATATCCAGTGGTCATTCATTTTATGCTAAGATTATGTTATACATTATCAACTATAATGTATTCTAATATACTTACCACCCATATACAGAGGAAGTGTTAATACAGCCGAGATATCCACATGACATATCCAGTGGTCATTCATTTTATGCTAAGATTATGTTATACAGTATCAACTATAATGTATTCTAATATACTTACCACCCATATACAGAGGAAGTGTTAATACAGCCGAGATATCCACATGACATATCCAGTGGTCATTCATTTTATGCTAAGATTATGTTATACATTATCAACTATAATGTATTCTAATATACTTACCACCCATATACAGAGGAAGTGTTAATACAGCCGAGATATCCACATGACATATCCAGTGGTCATTCATTTTATGCTAAGATTATGTTATACAGTATCAACTATAATGTATTCTAATATACTTACCACCCATATACAGAGGAAGTGTTAATACAGCCGAGATATCCACATGACATATCCAGTGGTCATTCATTTTATGCTAAGATTATGTTATACATTATCAACTATAATGTATTCTAATATACTTACCACCCATATACAGAGGAAGTGTTAATACAGCCGAGATATCCACATGACATATCCAGTGGTCATTCATTTTATGCTAAGATTATGTTATACAGTATCAACTATAATGTATTCTAATATACTTACCACCCATATACAGAGGTAGTGTTAATACAGCCGAGATATCCACATGACATATCCAGTGGTCATTCATTTTATGCTAAGATTATGTTATACAGTATCAACTATAATGTATTCTAATATACTTACCACCCATATACAGAGGAAGTGTTAATACAGCCGAGATATCCACATGACATATCCAGTGGTCATTCATTTTATGCTAAGATTATGTTATACATTATCAACTATAATGTATTCTAATATACTTACCACCCATATACAGAGGTAGTGTTAATACAGCCGAGATATCCACATGACATATCCAGTGGTCATTCATTTTATGCTAAGATTATGTTATACATTATCAACTATAATGTATTCTAATATACTTACCACCCATATACAGAGGAAGTGTTAATACAGCCGAGATATCCACATGACATATCCAGTGGTCATTCATTTTATGCTAAGATTATGTTATACATTATCAACTATAATGTATTCTAATATACTTACCACCCATATACAGAGGAAGTGTTAATACAGCCGAGATATCCACATGACATATCCAGTGGTCATTCATTTTATGCTAAGATTATGTTATACATTATCAACTATAATGTATTCTAATATACTTACCACCCATATACAGAGGAAGTGTTAATACAGCCGAGATATCCACATGACATATCCAGTGGTCATTCATTTTATGCTAAGATTATGTTATACATTATCAACTATAATGTATTCTAATATACTTACCACCCATATACAGAGGAAGTGTTAATACAGCCGAGATATCCACATGACATATCCAGTGGTCATTCATTTTATGCTAAGATTATGTTATACATTATCAACTATAATGTATTCTAATATACTTACCACCCATATACAGAGGAAGTGTTAATACAGCCGAGATATCCACATGACATATCCAGTGGTCATTCATTTTATGCTAAGATTATGTTATACATTATCAACTATAATGTATTCTAATATACTTACCACCCATATACAGAGGAAGTGTTAATACAGCCGAGATATCCACATGACATATCCAGTGGTCATTCATTTTATGCTAAGATTATGTTATACAGTATCAACTATAATGTATTCTAATATACTTACCACCCATATACAGAGGAAGTGTTAATACAGCCGAGATATCCACATGACATATCCAGTGGTCATTCATTTTATGCTAAGATTATGTTATACAGTATCAACTATAATGTATTCTAATATACTTACCACCCATATACAGAGGAAGTGTTAATACAGCCGAGATATCCACATGACATATCCAGTGGTCATTCATTTTATGCTAAGATTATGTTATACATTATCAACTATAATGTATTCTAATATACTTACCACCCATATACAGAGGTAGTGTTAATACAGCCGAGATATCCACATGACATATCCAGTGGTCATTCATTTTATGCTAAGATTATGTTATACAGTATCAACTATAATGTATTCTAATATACTTACCACCCATATACAGAGGAAGTGTTAATACAGCCGAGATATCCACATGACATATCCAGTGGTCATTCATTTTATGCTAAGATTATGTTATACAGTATAAACTATAATGTATTCTAATATACTTACCACCCATATACAGAGGAAGTGTTAATACAGCCGAGATATCCACATGACATATCCAGTGGTCATTCATTTTATGCTAAGATTATGTTATACATTATCAACTATAATGTATTCTAATATACTTACCACCCATATACAGAGGAAGTGTTAATACAGCCGAGATATCCACATGACATATCCAGTGGTCATTCATTTTATGCTAAGATTATGTTATACATTATCAACTATAATGTATTCTAATATACTTACCACCCATATACAGAGGAAGTGTTAATACAGCCGAGATATCCACATGACATATCCAGTGGTCATTCATTTTATGCTAAGATTATGTTATACATTATCAACTATAATGTATTCTAATATACTTACCACCCATATACAGAGGAAGTGTTAATACAGCCGAGATATCCACATGACATATCCAGTGGTCATTCATTTTATGCTAAGATTATGTTATACAGTATCAACTATAATGTATTCTAATATACTTACCACCCATATACAGAGGAAGTGTTAATACAGCCGAGATATCCACATGACATATCCAGTGGTCATTCATTTTATGCTAAGATTATGTTATACATTATCAACTATAATGTATTCTAATATACTTACCACCCATATACAGAGGAAGTGTTAATACAGCCGAGATATCCACATGACATATCCAGTGGTCATTCATTTTATGCTAAGATTATGTTATACAGTATCAACTATAATGTATTCTAATATACTTACCACCCATATACAGAGGAAGTGTTAATACAGCCGAGATATCCACATGACATATCCAGTGGTCATTCATTTTATGCTAAGATTATGTTATACAGTATCAACTATAATGTATTCTAATATACTTACCACCCATATACAGAGGAAGTGTTAATACAGCCGAGATATCCACATGACATATCCAGTGGTCATTCATTTTATGCTAAGATTATGTTATACATTATCAACTATAATGTATTCTAATATACTTACCACCCATATACAGAGGAAGTGTTAATACAGCCGAGATATCCACATGACATATCCAGTGGTCATTCATTTTATGCTAAGATTATGTTATACAGTATCAACTATAATGTATTCTAATATACTTACCACCCATATACAGAGGAAGTGTTAATACAGCCGAGATATCCACATGACATATCCAGTGGTCATTCATTTTATGCTAAGATTATGTTATACAGTATCAACTATAATGTATTCTAATATACTTACCACCCATATACAGAGGTAGTGTTAATACAGCCGAGATATCCACATGACATAACCAGTGGTCATTCATTTTATGCTAAGATTATGTTATACAGTATCAACTATAATGTATTCTAATATACTTACCACCCATATACAGAGGAAGTGTTAATACAGCCGAGATATACACATGACATATCCAGTGGTCATTCATTTTATGCTAAGATTATGTTATACATTATCAACTATAATGTATTCTAATATACTTACCACCCATATACAGAGGTAGTGTTAATACAGCCGAGATATCCACATGACATATCCAGTGGTCATTCATTTTATGCTAAGATTATGTTATACAGTATCAACTATAATGTATTCTAATATACTTACCACCCATATACAGAGGAAGTGTTAATACAGCCGAGATATCCACATGACATATCCAGTGGTCATTCATTTTATGCTAAGATTATGTTATACAGTATCAACTATAATGTATTCTAATATACTTACCACCCATATACAGAGGAAGTGTTAATACAGCCGAGATATCCACATGACATATCCAGTGGTCATTCGTTTTATGCTAAGATTATGTTATACAGTATCAACTATAATGTATTCTAATATACTTACCACCCATATACAGAGGAAGTGTTAATACAGCCGAGATATCCACATGACATATCCAGTGGTCATTCATTTTATGCTAAGATTATGTTATACAGTATCAACTATAATGTATTCTAATATACTTACCACCCATATACAGAGGTAGTGTTAATACAGCCGAGATATCCACATGACATATCCAGTGGTCATTCATTTTATGCTAAGATTATGTTATACAGTATCAACTATAATGTATTCTAATATACTTACCACCCATATACAGAGGAAGTGTTAATACAGCCGAGATATCCACATGACATATCCAGTGGTCATTCATTTTATGCTAAGATTATGTTATACATTATCAACTATAATGTATTCTAATATACTTACCACCCATATACAGAGGAAGTGTTAATACAGCCGAGATATCCACATGACATATCCAGTGGTCATTCATTTTATGCTAAGATTATGTTATACAGTATCAACTATAATGTATTCTAATATACTTACCACCCATATACAGAGGAAGTGTTAATACAGCCGAGATATCCACATGACATATCCAGTGGTCATTCGTTTTATGCTAAGATTATGTTATACATTATCAACTATAATGTATTCTAATATACTTACCACCCATATACAGAGGAAGTGTTAATACAGCCGAGATATCCACATGACATATCCAGTGGTCATTCATTTTATGCTAAGATTATGTTATACAGTATCAACTATAATGTATTCTAATGTTCTCACTACCCGTACACGTTTTGACCAGGTTTGGCACGTTTCTGCCCTCACAGTAGAAACCGTGTGGCAAAAATACTTTCTACCCATGTGGCAGAAATACCTTTCTCCCCTAGTTTCTGCCTTTAGGACAGAAACTCCAAAAATAGCCATTTTTTTATACGTACTTATTTTACTATCAATGTCAACATTCCTGGTCCTTCTGACACCATGGTTGGCAGCAGACTTGACTATTTCAATTCCTGCCTTTATAATATCACTAGCAAAGATATCACAAAACGTCAACGTGTCAAACATGGTTTAGCAAGAGTAGTTACAAGATCTCCTTTTTCTCGCTCTGTACCACCTTTGAAGTTGACTTCCTGTACGATATCGTATAATATTTAACATCTGTACCATTACCAGACCTGCCTACCATTCCGGATTGTCTGGAATAATTCCGGAAACACATCTCAAATTACGGTATTATGACAAGGGATGAAATATTACGGATTCTTTCTTTATAACGATGATCGTGATTCATTTCCGTTCTCCTCAAATTTAGCTTCCACTATATTCAACAGGTGGCAGCATATATACGCAGCTTGTTGTGACATGGTTTTTCATTCGCTGCATTTGGTTGTAATCTGACCAGTAGGAAACAGCGTTACGATAAATTCACATTTCCTCACAAACAAAAACAAGTCATGCGGCATGAAATGATGGTAGAGATCGAAATGGCACAACACCACCAGCCAAGACGAAATGTGTGCTGCAAAAGTTCATAACAACATACTGATGGCACTCTGAGTCTAACCAGATATGTCTTGTGTGGACAGTGGACACAACTAGTTGTGGCACTTCTGTAGAATCTGGACCCACCTCGATTTCGCCATTATAACTTGAGTTTTGCCTAACTTTGATACCTCAGGCACAGTCAGTCAGTGCGTTAGTTCTGTTATTCAACATTATCCCAGGCATATTTACTTTAAAAATATTGTGTCTTACAACACTTTTGAGGTGTTCATATTGCCCCATATGCCTCTATATCGCCCACTTTACAAGTGCGATGTGGTAACGCACGACTGCAGCGGTGCAAACTAGCGCAAACCGGGTGGCTATTTGGGCGTCAAAAGTGTGCTAAGACACAATATTTTTGTAATATAAATATGCCTGGGATGATGTTGAATGAAGGAACTACAGAAGTGCCCTAGTCGCAACAGTGTGCAGTGTAAAGTTCGACATGCATTCAACTTGCACCTGTTGATTCTGAACTTAGAATTTGGAGACTACCAGGCAATGATGCATTGTGCACTCTGATGATCGTGTGTTTCTCTCTCTAGTAAAGTTTACAATGTAAATCTCTAAGCGGTATTTGTTATTTGCTATTTATTACATAATCTGGCAGTAATGTGGAATTTTTCTTGAGTCAGCAAGCTGTTTTTGAAAGATACTTAAAATCAGAATTACAATGGTTAGAATTAAACAACACAAAATTATTGAAGTTCTTTCAGTTGCTTAAAGTTTGACTTGAAACGACAGTAAAACAGTTCTAGTCATTGTAAATTAGCTATGCCAATAGTGTATAGATGCATTTACATTAGAGTTTCGCGTCTATACGTTTGATTTCCACCAATGCTGGTTATGAACATCTACCTTACCTTGTTAGCTGGACGCTTCAAAACACCTCACAGTTTATTAGAGACAATTATGTTTTGGGTACAACTATCATCATAGTCACAGTATTAAAGTATTACTGACAGTGGTGTTCTTTTCCTGACAATATCTGACACGGTTCTGAACTATTACTGAAAGCAAGCCTATATTTCTGAAAATCGGTGTAAATGGGAAGACGAATTACTGACAGGAAGTTTTGGGGATAGGCAGGTCTGTAGAAGTTATCTTATTATTATTATCATGTGGTTCCCACCCCAACAAGTTATTACAGTTATTATCATGTGGTGCCCACCCCAACAAGTTATTACAGTTATTATCATGTGGTGCCCACCCGAACAAGTTATTACAGTTATTAGACACAGACCAAAGGTCTTATCAGCTCACCCAACCACTGAAATAATAGCAAACTCTAACAGCTAGCCATGTTATATTTGGATACAAGTGGCCAGGTGCTTCAAAACCAAGCTTTCCACTGACAAGATGACCAGGTAATAATTAGTTTAATTACCAGTCACCTTCTAGGCTGGTAATAAAACTGGGGTACACAGGGACTGAGAGAGCAGAGATAAGAGAAATACTGAACAAAGTAATGCTGCTGCCCAAGTGTTGTCAGGTGACAAGATACCTTGGCACAACAAAATACACACAAATGAATGCAAGTGGTGGGATTTTGCCCCTAAGGATTATGTCTGGTTTCTGTGCATTGTAGATCAGTGACATGACTGTATTACAATAAATTAAGCACATGTTTATATTAGTTCACTGCCAGTACCAGAGGCTAAGTTCAAGGGAGCGAAATCAGACTATTTAGGACAGTTAATTGTAACCCCGGACATGGTAGCTAAGAAAATAATGGCTATGAAGGATAATAAATCACCTGGAGTGGATGGGATTCCGCCCAAACTACTATTGGAAATTGTAGAACAAATTAGCATATCACTTGCAACTGTTTTCAACTTGTCATTAGAAGATGGGGTGGTTCCTTTAGAATGGAAAGAAGCAAACATTATACAATTATATATTTTTTTAATTTCCAGAAACAAGTCTGAGAACTACAGACCAGTGAGTTTAACATCAGTAATTTGCAAATTATTAGAAAGACTAATTAACGATCACATGGTGGATTATCTTGTTAAACATAACTTGTTAAACCCATCTCAACATGGGTTTCTAAAAGTGAGGCCATGTTTAACAAATATGTAATTTTTTTGGAAGATATCATTAAGTGGGTAGATGATGGATCACCAATAGATATCTGCTTAGATTTTCAAAAAGCTTTCGACAAAGTGCCACACCAAAGATTACTGCTTAAACTAAAGGCCCATGGCATAGGAAATGGTTTAATTAATTGGAAAGAAAAATGGCTAATTGACAGAAGATAATGGGTAGTAGTTGATGGGGAGGCTTCATACTGGAAATCAGTTTTGAGAGGGGTACCACAGGGATCAGTACTGGGACCTATATTATTCTTAATATATATATCACCTATTTGTACAATGATACAACAAGCAAGGTGTTGACATTTGCAGATGATACACAATTTGTTAGAAGGATTAAACTTGACAAGTTGATAAAATGGCATGAAAAATAGCAAATGTTGTTCAATTTTGGGAAATGTAAATGCCTTCACACAGGACATGGGAACGAAGATGTACAGTATACAATGGGGGGTACTGTACTAAGTACTACTGTAAAAGAAAGGACTTAGGGTTAACAATTAGTGCTGATATGAAGGTTTCAGAGCAGTGCGGTATTGCCACTTCAAAGGGAAATCAAATCCTTCGATTAATTAGGCAAACTATAACGTATAAGCAAAAAGAGCTAATAAAACTGCTGTACAAAACAATAGTTAGGCTTCATTTAGAATGTATTCAAGCGTGGAGGCCATATCGCAGGAAGGATATAGATATGCTAGAGTATAGAGGAGAGCAACTAAAAATTACAAAATACACCTAAGAGAATGTGGTTTAACAACACCAGAGACCTGGAGATTGAGAGGAGATCAGATAGAAGTGTTTAATATATTGAATTGTTATGAAAATATTGATAGAAATATTTAGTTGTCAGTTAAGAAAGATAGAAGGACCAGAGGACATGAAGTTACATCACTAAAGGAGCAGTGTAGATTAGATATAAGAAAGTTCTCATTCTTACAAATGACGGCAAATGAATGGAACAGATTATCTCCCGATTGTGTTGGTGCTAGTAGCGTGAATATGTTTAAAAATAAAATCAACACATATCTTATTGTCCACCTGCCATCTAGAGTTAATTTTCTGGATGGCAATCTTGTTAAATCTAACACAACATCGGTATCCACTGAATTCAAACCAGAGAATCATTAATGAAAAGCCAGCACTGCAAGGCCGAGACAAAGTCACAAACATATGTTATACAAATGTACTTGTACTTTTACTCAGATTGCACATAAAAAGGTTCAGAAACATATATGGACCACATTATATATTTTTTTTAAAGTCACACTTTTCTAGCAATGACGTATTTTCTGGTTGTTGCCATTTCTGGACTATTTCTGCCCTGGGCACAACAGAAATACCTTTCTGTCCGGTAGAAAACCAATCCTGGTTTTGACAAAGTAGAAACAATGCCTTCCCTGTGTTCCACAGACCATGAAGAGTTAGGGTTGTATGTATTGCCTTCCCTGTGTTCTACAGACCATGAAGAGTCAGGGTTGTATCTATTGTCTTCCCTGTGTTCCACAGACCAGGTAGAGTTAGGGTTGTATCTATTGCCTTCACTGTGTTCTACAGACCAGGAAGAGTTAGGATTGCATCTATTGTCTTCTCTGTGTTCTACAGACCAGGAAGAGTTAGGATTGTATATATTGTCTTCCCTGTGTTCTACAGACCAGGAAGAGTTAGGATTGTATATATTGTCTTCCCTGTGTTCTACAGACCAGGAAGAGTTAGGGTTGTATCTATTGTCTTCCCTGTGTTCTACATACCAGGAAGAGTTAGGGTTGTATCTATTGCCTTCCTTGTGTTCTACAGACCAGGTAGAGTTAGGGTTGTATCTATTGTCTTCCCTGTGTTCTACATACCAGGAAGAGTTAGGGTTGTATCTATTGTCTTCCTTGTGTTCTACAGACCAGGTAGAGTTAGGGTTGTATCTATTGTCTTCCCTGTGTTCCACAGACCAGGAAGAGTTAGGGTTGTATCTATTGCCTTCCCTGTGTTCTACAGACCAGGAAGAGTTAGGGTTGTATCTATTGTCTTCCCTGTGTTCTACAGACCAGGAAGAGTTAGGATTGTATCTATTGTCCTCCCTGTGTTCTACAGACCAGGAAGAGTTAGGATTGTATCTATTGTCTTCCCTGTGTTCCACAGACCAGGAAGAGTTAGGGTTGTATCTATTGCCTTCCCTGTGTTCTACAGACCAGGAAGAGTTAGGGTTGTATCTATTGTCTTCCTTGTGTTCTACAGACCAGGTAGAGTTAGGGTTGTATCTATTGTCTTCCCTGTGTTCCACAGACCAGGAAGAGTTAGGGTTGTATCTATTGCCTTCCCTGTGTTCTACAGACCAGGAAGAGTTAGGGTTGTATCTATTGTCTTCCCTGTGTTCTACAGACCAGGAAGAGTTAGGATTGTATCTATTGTCCTCCCTGTGTTCTACAGACCAGGAAGAGTTAGGGTTGTATCTATTGCCTTCCCTGTGTTCCACACACCAGGTAGAGTTAGGATTGTATCTATTGTCTTCCCTGTGTTCTACAGACCAGGAAGAGTTAGGGTTGTATCTATTGTCTTCCCTGTGTTCCACAGACCAGGTAGAGTTATGGTTGTATCTATTGCCTTCCCTGTGTTCCACTGACCAGAAAGAGTTATGGTTGTATCTATTGCCTTCCCTGTGTTCTACAGACCAGGTAGAGTTAGGGTTGTATCTATTGCCTTCCCTGTGTTCTACAGACCAGGTAGAGTTAGGGTTGTATCTATTGTCTTCCCTGTGTTCTACAGACCAGGAAGAGGTCGGGAAGAAGAGGAAGAAGAAGATCTTTCCTCCACTCGACATAGGCAGCAGCACATTCCCAGGGGGAGAAGGTAAGATCTTAGCATCAACTTTAACTTTGGAAGGTCTTTTTCGAAACTGATGCAAATCTATTTTGTTGTGCAACATTATACTGATAATATGTCTAAAACATTTATTATTGACGTAATTTATTTATTTACTATCCTATTGACTATTTACACACATTATCTACAATTCATTTATTAGCTCAATTATGAAGTGCTTTGATTGTTAATTATTTACTTAAAAGTGCTGTATTAAGAACCAACTTTATTATTTTATTTTTATAGCTGTATTAACCCTCCCTGCTGTTTGATATCAACGTTAGTGATATTGAAATAATGTCTCACTTATGTCTGCAGGGATGGCTTCTCTAGGCAGGAAAGAGTTCAACTTTGTTAACCAGTCACAATTTGATGTGTTGAAAACTTCTGGTAAGTAGACATAAGCTAGTTTCACAAACAATTCTTGTCACTTTTGTATTTAATAAGTAACATAGATTTATGGAAGTCTCCTGTATATGACAAGACATTGTGTTTATTTCTGTCTCTGTACATTGTTATTATCATAATTACACGTTTAACCTAACAAACAACATCATTAGTGGAGAATTGTTCTTGGTAAACATCATGACTCAAGTGTTTTTCATTACCGTTCTTATTATTAATTAATATAAATTTAAAAAAAATTGAACTTAATTAAGTGAAATTCATGGTGTAGCTTGACACAAATGAGTAATATAGATAGATACCTGGCAAGTGGCATAGATTAAAATCAGGTATGTGACCATCAGGAGTATGTTTGTGTTTTTGAGGCTAATGACTAACAAAAAGTAAATCTGTGCAGATAACACTGGTGGCCGCCAACAGATGGTGTTAAATCTCAACCCGGTCAGCTTCGGTCCGTTCTCAAACAATCTACAAACATATCCGCTACAAAGTGGCTTCCTTGCCAACCAACCAGCACAGGTAATGTTCTTGGGCAGAGGTCAAACCACTGGGCCAGCCGGGGTCATCGCCAGAGGTCAGGCGACTACGCCAACTGGTGCCCAGTATACCACCATGCCACCTGGTGACAGTTGCGACAGTGACAGCCACGGATGTGATGATTCCTCCGATAAAGGGTGCAACATGAGTGATCACGGGAAGGTAGTGGTGCTACCTAGTGGAGATGACAAGAGTGAGTGCGTTGTCGAGAAGGTCAAGTCTGTATCGTTGAGCGGAACTGAGGATAAAAACATAACCGAGGAAAAGGTGACGCCGAGACGGGAAGGGAAGACAAAGTGGCAATGTGAGTCCATTGATCATCTGATTAAATCTGATTTGTACGGAATGCACAGTAAAACCTGTCTTAGCGGCCACCTGTCCATAACGATAACCTGGCTATAACGGTCACTTTTGAAAGTCCCGAATGACTTCCTATTAGTTTGCACTGCCCACTACCTATCCGTAACGGTAACCTGTCTATTGCGTATAATGTTAATTTGGACCAAACCATTCATAGTCAACCTGCCGCTTGCAGGCAGGTCAAAGGGAATCCATAATTTCTCTGAATAAAACGTCATTGCGTGTACACGGGACTATCAAATTGCAGTCGAGTCATGCATGGCATCATCAGCTTGTTGCAGCCTCTATGTGGCTCCTTTCCTCCAGCAAAGAGGAGTAGAATCAGCTTTGGTATCCAAAGTGAGCCGAGGGAAGCCATAAGCATGTAAGCCACATATGGAAACGGGCCGTTGTAATATTTACCTAGGCGGTTTGGCATAGCTGGAGAGACTGCTTAGGTAAATATTAAAATGGCCCGTTACCTGCCACTCGGGGTAGCTTAAATTGTGTTAATAATCCCCCCTGAGCAAATCTGGATCAACGCTTGTCTTGCACTCGTTCACACACTTGTGTTTCCTTTTGGACATCAAAGCTTTTTCTGTTCCCCTTTACTTGGAGGGTGTGATTGATTTCAACACGGCCCAAAAGAAAAAGGAACATCAATTAAATAGATCAACTTAATGCTAGGTTTGTATTGTTCATGAGAGTACCAACTAGAGAACGTCAACGTAACCATCCATAGTACTGTGGCTCCACCTAGTGAATATCTAAGTTATGAAACTCTCCATAACCTCAACCTGCCTATAACGGTAATTTTGCGCAGTCCCGATGATGACCGTTATGGACAGGTTTTACTGTAATTGCAGTTTGAGTATGTATAACGTGTGGGTAAGTTTGAGTATGTATAACGTGTGGGTAAGTTTGAGTATGTATAACGTGTGGGTAAGTTTGAGTATGTATAACGTGTGGGTAAGTTTGAGTATGTATAACGTGTGGGTAAATTTGAGTATGTATAACGTGTGGGTAAGTTTGAGTATGTATAACGTGTGGGTAAGTGTGAGTATGTATAACGTGTCGGTAATTTGAGTATGTATAACGTGTGGGAAAGTTTGAGTATGTATAACGTGTGGGTAAGTTTGAGTATGTATAACGTGTGGGTAAGTTTGAGTATGTATAACGTGTGGGTAAGTTTGAGTATGTATAACGTGTGGGTAAGTTTGAGTATGTATAACGTGTGGGTAAGTTTGAGTATATATAACGTGTGGGTAAGTTTGAGTATGTATAACGTGTGGGTAAGATTGAGTATGTATAACGTGTGGGTAAGTTTGAGTATGTATAACGTGTGGGTAAGTGTGAGTATGTATAACGTGTGGGTAAGTTTGAGTATGTATAACGTGTGGGTAAGTTTGAGTATGTATAACGTGTGGGTAAGTTTGAGTATGTATAACGTGTGGGTAAGTTTGAGTATGTATAACGTGTGGGTAAGGTTGAGTATGTATAACTTGTGGGTAAGTTTGAGTATGTATAACGTGTGGGTAAGTTTGAGTATGTATAACGTGTGGGTAAGTTTGAGTATGTATAACGTGTGGGTAAGTTTGAGAATGTATAACGTGTGGGTAAGTTTGAGTATGTATAACGTGTGGGTAAGTTTGAGTATGTATAACGTATGGGTAAGTTTGAGTATGTATAACGTGTGGGTAAGTTTGAGTATGTATAACGTGTGAGTAAGTTTTAGTATGTATAACGTGTGGGTAAGTTTGAGTATGTATAACGTGTGGGTAAGTTTGAGTATGTATAACGTGTGGGTAAGTTTGAGTATGTATAACGTGTGGGTAAGTGTGAGTATGTATAACGTGTGGGTAAGTTTGAGTATGTATAACGTGTGGGTAAGTTTGAGTATGTATAACGTGTGGGTAAGTGTGAGTATGTATAACGTGTGGGTAAGTGTGAGTATGTATAACGTGTGGGTAAGTTTGAGTATGTATAACGTGTGGGTAAGTTTGAGTATGTATAACGTATGGGTAAGTTTGAGTATGTATAACGTGTGGGTAAGCTACATACCACAATACATTGTTATGTTTTCTATCTGGTTTATTTACAATTTCCCCACAACAAATTTATCAAAATATGTTTCTTGTTTGTGGTGCGTGCTTCTGTTTATTATGGATGTAATTCTTTAATCAACTGAATTGCATAACTTAAGCATATATCTTTATAATCCCTCAATTGCATATCAATATCAAATGTACTAAGATACTATTTTGTGTACATCAGTGCTGATGTCTCAAAGACATCGCAGTTGGGAATACAACAAATGCCTTTTGCAGATTTGTCCTAAACTAGAAATGTGCACTTCATATGACAGTAGTGCCTCAACGTGTTGTAGTGACAGAAGACCGACTGCTGGCAGTTGACATTGCTGAGCGGACATCCCTCGCTCTGCAGGACTACGCGAGAACCGCCGACATCATGTACATCCTGCTCATACAGAGACACCTGGTGGCAGTGCAGGACGACAACGGAGACAAGTAGGCACTGTTGGCTGCTTGGAAACCCTGCAATCTGAAACAGATTTTAAAATGGCTTCCTCAGTTCACTAGCATATCACTAATCATACTTGATGATGTTTGCTGTTTGTTTTGATTGAAGATGACATTTTTGGCATTGACCAGTGGATTTTAAACATACAGTTTTTACCAGCAGTCATGTTTCATTTAGTCAGTTTTTTCTTCTCAAATCTGATCAGTTAAAAATTGGATTTATTATAGTTTTTACTGATCTGTATTAAATATTATGGAATTGATGTTTCCTGTGGTTGTTATGTTCCTGGAATTGATGTTTCCTCTTGTTGTTATGTTCCTGGAATTGATGTTTCCTCTGGTTGTTATGTTCCTGGAATTGTTGTTTCCTCTGGTTGTTATGTTCCTGGAATTGTTGTTTCCTCTGGTTGTTATGTTCCTGGAATTGATGTTTCCTCTGGTTGTTATGTTCCTGGAATTGTTGTTTCCTCTGGTTGTTATGTTCCTGGAATTGTTGTTTCCTCTGGTTGTTAAGTTCCTGGAATTGATGTTTCCTCTGGTTGTTTTGTTCCTGGAATTGATGTTTCCTCTGGTTGTTTTGTTCCTGGAATTGATGTTTCCTGTGGTTGTTATGTTCCTGGAATTGATGTTTCCTCTTATTGTTATGTCCCTGGAATTGTTGTTTCCTCTGGTTGTTATGATCCTGGAATTGTTGTTTCCTCTGGTTGTTAAGTTTCTGGAATTGATGTTTCCTCTGGTTGTTATGTTCCTGGAATTTATGTTTCCTCTGGTTGTTATGTTCCTGGAATTGATGTTTCCTCTGGTTGTTAAGTTCCTGGAATTGATGTTTCCTCTGGTTGTTATGTTCCTGGAATTTATGTTTCCTCTGGTTGTTAAGTTCCTGGAATTGATGTTTCCTCTGGTTGTTATGTTCCTGGAATTGATGTTTCCTCTGGTTGTTATGTTCCTGGTATTGTTGTTTCCTCTGGTTGTTATGTTCCTGGAATTGATGTTTCCTCTGATGTTATGTTGTAGTGCCCTCCACCAGGCCATCATCAACAACAAGATGGAGGCTGTACAGAACTTTGTGCGAGTCATCGAGACCATTCCAGCCCCCTACACCCTCAACCAATACAACAATATGCGTCAGGTGTGTGTGTGTGTGTTTGTGTGTGCGTGCGTGCGTGCGTGCGTGCGTGCGTGCGTGCGTGCGTGCGTGCGTGATGCATGATTTAAACCAAAGCCATCATTCCAATATGCTGATAACTGAGTAAGTACAACTGATATTGAAAATTTTTGTAGATAATGTAATTTATGATGTAACAGGACCAAATGAAAATATTTGTAAAGGATTTATATTTGCAATATATCATGTAATTGGCATTCTGAAATATAGGATGTCTATTTCAATTTAATAACATAATTCTATCAGTTATGCTGGTAATTATTATTAATCACTAATTGGCTTAATTATCATAAAACATAACGTGAAAAGTCAGTATTTTAGTGCTTCCCCACCTCTATTTCCATTTTGATTTTTTGTTCTACAAAATTGACAATGGAGTATGCTGTATATATATATGTATATATAATACATCTATTTGTATAATAAATACATAACATTAAAAAATATGAAATGTCAATAATGTAATAAAAAGTAAATAAATAAAAACATCTCTTAAAATTGTGGCCATCAGAAAAGAACTTTTAGGATAGCTGTATAGTAGTAAGTGAACCATTGTGAGTGACCTTTGCCCATGTAGACGTCCCTACACCTGTACCAGTAAGTGAACCAGTGCAGATGACCTTTGCCCCTGTAGACGCCCCTGCACCTAGCGGTGTTGATGGACCAGCCTGAGATGGTGGAGGTGTTGGTCCGGGGGGGCACTGAGCTGCGCCTGCCAGACAGACACGGAGACACGCCTGTCCACATCGCGGCAAGACTCGGCCACCTGAAGTGTCTTGAGAAGATGTTCCCCGTGGTGGACCGCCCATTCTGTCAGCTCCAACACGCTCACATCTTCAGCTCCGGCGAGTGTCGTAAACACTCCCCCAGCTGCTCCCTCCTCAACTTTGATGGTGAGTTAATGAATGGTCCCCTTACAGTTTCCTTTTTTCACTCATTGGAGTTATTTCATGGAAAGTCAATCCTGTGTGGCACCGACTACAATCTACTAGATCATTTATGCAGATATCTTAGTTATTTTTTATTTAAGAAGGTTTGATGGTTTAGCTATTCAGTTTTGTTTTTAAACATCTATACTGCTAGCATCCATACAATCAACAGATAATTTGGTATATTAATTTGTAGAATGGAATATAGAAATTATGTTTAGACACAAAATAAAACATAGTTAAAAATGTATGCAATTTTTTGATTATATTTATTTGCATTTTTGTCATGGTTTGGCTAGGTTCCCGTAACTTGCTGGTGCCATGTAGATGGGTTCGGAATTAATCAGCTCAAGGCATGTCGATGAAAGTAGCAACAGTGAACAAAGCAGCAAAGAAGAGTGAAAAATAACTGTTTTTATTACACGGTTGCACAATAAATAAATCTTCAACAATGAAGACTAACATCTAATCTCCTATTCTATCCTGCCCTGAACTCTCCCAGTCTACTCTATCTCACATCGGTAATATATAGTTTCTTGCTATCCCCTAGCTGGTATATATACTATCCAAAATATAGTAGAACGGTCCATCCTAAGAATCAAAATAACTCGCCTCCCACACGACATGACAGTGTTCCCTGTCCTCCTCTAGACAATAAGGTAGTCTCACTTCCACATAACACCCAGGATGCAAACTCCTGTCTAAATTATACTTTCATACTCGGTCTCAAATGCATAACACATGACTGGATTTAACCAGTCATCAAACGTGTGTCAGACCCATTATGGGGCACAACTTAAAATATGCATCTAATTAACTTGAAACACCCCTAAATCAATAATGTAATAATCCGTGCCTTGTTGACATGCTGGCAGCATTGAGTTAATCATAGCTGCTCCTTCAGGTTGAGTGCACCTGCTGTTGCTCAAACATTATAGAGTAATTAACTGAGTACTCTCTATATAATCTGTACTCACTGATGTGTAATCTGAAGTGACTTATTTACTGGCCTGTCCAGGCTACTCACCTCTGCATCTGGCGGTACGGAGTGGTCATCTCGCCGTGGTCAAGCTGTTGGTGGCGGCTAAAGCGGACGTGAACCAGCCAGACGGTCGCAGTGGTCGCGTTGCACTGCATCATGCAGTCGAAGCTGCCAATGTCGGCATCACCGGCTTTCTCGTCCTTGAGGTAACTTCACATCGGTGTCACTGCAGGTGTAATGTTTAAGGGGTGTTTGGGGCTGGGTAGTTTGGTGGTATAGTGCCGATCAAGGGACCAGAGTTCAAGTCTGCCTACTCTGTTTGGGGAAATTCGTTCACCCTGTCTTGCCTGTGTTAGCAGAGTGCAGCTGGCGCAATAGCTAGAGTATCGGACTCGATCGAAAGGACCCGGGTTAGAATCCTGTGCTGCTGTGTCGAAACTTGGGCAAGTTTGCTCACTCTACGTTGCTCCAGTTCACTCAGCTGTATGAATGAGTACCTGGCTGTAGACAGTGGTGGATATTTGTGTGAATAGTTTGAGCATTAACTGTAGCATGGCTGAATGCTTCCCTGAGAAGACGAGATGATGTTCAGTTGAACAGGTCTGCCAGGGAGTAAAGTGTAAAAACCCTTTGAGCAGTCCAAAGGACTGGATACTGTAAGAACTTACCTTTACTTGACAGCAATCATGGCTGACTCTACAGGGGTTTATAGCAGTCTTTGGATGGTTACTCAAGCTGATGATATCAACTGATGCTCTTTTACATCTTTTTAAACATTTCACAGATATAATATAGACAAAGTTAGATTTATAGATAGATATATGTTTGAATTATACAAGTAAACAGACACATATAACTATTCAAAGTGGGATGTTTGTTGGCAGGCAAACGCTGACCTTGATGCGCCAACCTTTGACGGGAGCACACCCCTGCACCTGGCTGTGGGGCGTGAACTCATTGTCATAGCGGCCATCTTGATGTCAGCGGGTGCAGACCCGAATGCAGAGAACGGAGATGTGATGAGTGAGGAACCAGAAGACGAGGGAGAGGAAGAACGTAAGGAGGAAACTAAGGAGGAAACAACGGAAGAAACCAAAGAGGGAAACACTGCGTTCGACCTTGCCATTGGCAACGAGAAGGTTGGTAGCATTTGATTAGTAAGACAAGTGAATAAATAAATTGTGGAGGAACGTAACGCACAGTGCCAAAATAACTGTCTGTGACGCCGTTCCATGTACTATGCAACAGCAACATTTAAAAAAAGAATACATTAAAAGAATAATTATTCTTAGAAGTCGGAATTGGTGAAAGCATGTTGAGTTTACCTATCTGCCATATATCATTGCTCTGTGTACAAACATCTTGCTATGTAATTTTCAGATGTTGCAAATTCTCAACGGAGAGCCATACAGAAATGTGTTGAACCCTGCAACTTTGTCAGATACAACCAGGTCTTGGACAGTCAGTCACGACTCTGGACTGGGCTGTGACAGTATCAAAGGTGAGTAGATATTTAGTTTACCCAGTGGATAATCCTAGGGTCCCTGCACCTCGTATATGTGACCTGCGACAGTGTACCTGGTATTCAGTTTCACAGGACGATGCTGCATGATAACTGTGCTGTCTATGTCATATCCCATCATTTTCATCATTTTGGCAGAATACATACATTATAATCTCATTTTTCAATGTCAATTTTATTTTCCTCAACAAATAATCGAAAACTAAACAAATTGTAAATGTATGGTTACTATTGACATTGATTTTGTATATAGTTTAATGTTTTTAGCGAGGTATCATTTTAAAGCATTCAGTCCTGTTCAAGTCCAAACAGTTTATATTGGGTGGAGTCTTCATCTTGTATTCTTTTCAGGCGTGTACACTTCTTCCAGTAAATGCCACAATCATTAGGTTGATTACTCTCGCATTGGGAGTTTAAAAAATGCGATCCCAGCTCAGTGAGTCCACAACAGGTTTTTTAACTTTTTCCTGGGTGGGATTTTTTATTTTCCCTGGCATAAATACCAGATAGAAGGGACCAGCAGCTTACAGTGTCAGTTCTGAAAGACACAGGCAACGTAGGGTGAACAAAATTGCCGATCGAATTCAAACCCTGGTTCCTCCTGTAGGGACCATCCAGTAGTTGGCAGGCGAGATGATGAGACATTGATTGTTCTTCATATTTGCCTTTAGTGAAAAGTATCTCAAATGTGCCACTTTCTCAAATTCGTGATTCCTCAACCGACCTTAGGGTGCGATGGTTACGAGATCGCCAACAGAGCCAGGTCAGACCTTGCTGGCAGGGATTCAGTTGGTCATAGCCCCATTTTCACAACTGCTGATGCACGCAGAATACTGTCACCCAAACTCCAATCATTTCCTCTACAATCTGACCCCCTCCCAGTATTTTGTACACGGGTAAAACTATTTTGCGCACAGAAAATCTATCCACCCCTGAAATCCACCTCACCCCCGATTCCTCAAGCTGATAATTACTGACTGCTCCCTAAGACTGCTGGTGTTGTGTGTTGCAGGTGATGTGGAGAAACTCGGGATCATGATACGCACCCAGCTCGGCAAGCTGCTCGACCCATGCAATGAGGGGCATGACTGGAAGGAACTGGCCAAGAAGTTGGGGTTGGAGACCCTCATTACTCCCATCTCATTCAGCAAGGCCCCGACCAAGGCCCTGTTAGATAACTTTGAGGTAATGATACCCTCATTACTTCCATCTCATTCAGCAAGGCCCGCACCAAGGCCCTGTTAGATAACTTTGAGGTAATGATACCCTCATTACTTCCATCTCATTTAGCAAGGCCCCCAGCAAGGCCCTGTTAGATAACTTTGAGGTAATAATACCCTCATTATTCCCATCTCATTCAGCAAGGCCCCCACCAAGGCCCTGTTAGATAACTTTGAGGTAATGATACCCTCATTACTTTGATCTCATTCGGCAAGGCCCCCACCAAGGCCCTGTTAGATAACTTTGAGGTAATGATACCCTCATTACTTCCATCTCATTCGGCAAGGCCCTGTTAGATAACTTTGAGGTAATGATACCCTCATTACTTCCATCTCATTCAACAAGGCCCCCACCAAGGCCCTGTTAGATAACTTTGAGGTAATGATACCCTCATTACTTCCATCTCATTCGGCAAGGCCCTGTTAGATAACTTTGAGGTAATGATACCCTCATTACTTCCATCTCATTCAACAAGGCCCCCACCAAGGCCCTGTTAGATAACTTTGAGGTAATGATACCCTCATTACTTCGATCTCATTCGGCAAGGCCCCCACCAAGGCCCTGTTAGATAACTTTGAGGTAATGATACCCTCATTACTTCCATCTCATTCGGCAAGGCCCCCACCAAGGCCCTGTTAGATAACTTTGAGGTAATAATACCCTCATTATTTCGATCTCTTTCAGCCCATAAAGCTGCAAGTCTCAGGCCACCTGTTTGACATCAGTGCAGTCTTCCACTCCAGTTCTTGTCTCTTTAGAGCCTTCAGGCAAAGTCATGTGCTTCAGTAAATAAAACACTCCAACAAGAAATCCCAGAAAGCTTTGGTTGGCTGGTTCTAATTTACTTTATCTTCCCGTTTTGTTTTATTTTAATGTCATCCAGAAATCTATCTTTTTAATATTGCATATCCTCCATAGCGTCTTAGCAATTCCATCCATCTGTTGATGACTTGCTATGTACATGATTATGAGGATACTTAATTTTTTGGTTTTGTTGCGCTACTGATCTAAGATTTTGCAAGGATATTGCCGCTAAAAAGTAGTTTTGTTGTTGTTATTGGTCATGTGATGAACGGCCGGTCAATTTTTATTCGTCAGGGTATAGACGGAACTATCCAGCAGTTGCGAGAGGCCCTGGTGGTGATGGAGAGAACTGATGTTGTGGTGTTGTTGGACAGGGAACTGGAGTCCTTACAGCCGAAAGGTACAACTACATTTGTAGACTGTCTCTAGGCAGTTGCTGTGGGAAAACTATTGACGCAGAGAGATTAGTGGATCTGTAGAAATTGGCTGGCACGGCTGATTGATTTCTTTATATTGTACAAATAAACATGAAAGTCAATTATAGTGATGTTTGTTATCAAACCGTATTAACTGTATATATCAGTCAACAGAACAAAAAGCAGGGAAACAGTGACATTTAAAAGTATTACACTTTACAGTGCAGAAACTATCCAGGCTTGTAAACAGCCAACTACTATATGCGCGAATAACATATGGTTTATATGTTTAGTATAGGGCAATAGAATATTCACAGAATATTTAACAAAACTAACACTCACATATGCAGACACGTACCACACACCCAAACACACACGCACACATGCAGACACGTACCACACACCCAAACACACACGCACACATGCAGACACGTACCACACACCCAAACACACACGCACACATGCAGACACGTACCACACACCCAAACACACACGCACACATGCAGACACGTACCACACACCCAAACACACACGCAGACACGTACCACACACCCAAACACACACGCACACATGCAGACACGTACCACATACCCAAACACACACGCACACATGCAGACACGTACCACACACCCAAACACACACATGCAGACACGTACCACACACCCAAACACACACACGCATTGGCAGAAATAACTAAAAAATGTCAACTACTAAACTGACAACTTAACAATTTCAGGCATTGCATCTACACAAGGCAATGGTAGCACGAAATGCAGTGCCTTGAGCAGTATCAAGGAAGGTATTGTCACAAGCAGCACAGTGCCATATCGTTGGACAGCGATAGACAAGTGTGAAAGCATCGTAGACTCGGGACTTGACAGCATGTTTGTATCCAGCGTCAATGAGAGTTAAGACTCGGGACTTCACAGCATGTTTATCTCCAGCGTCAATGACAGTTAAGATCTCTTGTCAATTCAAATTAGGAAAGAACGACAGATACCATTGTCATGAAACGTGGCCAAGTCATTGCCTTGGATGTGTCTCAGTTCTATGAGAGACATTATATTGCATGGATATGTCCATTTTCTAATGGAATAACTTTTGCAGATGCTCTGTAAGTAGTTGTCATCAAACTCTTGTACTGGTATGTATTTGCTGTTGTGCATGAGAACATGTAGAGAACTACTGGATATCAGACTATGTAAACAGTTACTGGTTGTGGCTGCAGTATTGACACCTATGATACTACAAGATACATGTGATAACATCAAAGGTTGACTGTTAATGAGTGTGGTTTAGTGGCAGTTCTACAACCTTTCCCTTCCTTTATCTTATTGTCCAGAAACCTGGCTTACAATACAGTAGTGAGAATCAGATCATGTGTACATGTTTACGATTAGCAATGTCAAACTGAACAGAACAAATGCTGGAACAACATATCAGCATTGACAGAAGTAGAATGTTTTTGTTGTACTAGGATCTCATAAGGATTGTTTTTAAAGTGGAATTCTCCGATGAGATGCAGACAAAGGGGATAACAGAAGAAGAGACATTACTTCAAGGAAATGACAATCTCTGGAACTTGATCGATGATATGGACAATGATATAACTCTGTTCACTCAATTTCCATTGTAATAATGTTGCACAATATTATCTGAAGTAGCTGCCTTTATGTTATATTAAACATTGTAATTTTGTAAGCAAGTATGCACAAGTATACCAACATCACTGAGACATGTTATCAACCCAGGCACTGTAGAAGCAAGCAAATTGGGAATTGATCATGTCATCTGCAGATGCCTGGTTAAATTTGAATAGGCTAGATGCATTGTTCATGTATAAGCTAGAGGTCACTGGAGACGTTTCATGAAAATGTGTTGTTAAATCACTTCCTGTACTCTGATGTATTTATAATGCTTACGATGGATGACAGACCTGTATTTGGATGGATGACAGACCAACGAGGGTTGGTCTAAATTTGCCTCGCCTCGCCACTTTAGTCTTGCACCACACACATGTTTCTTGGTTGAGGAATCTGCTGTTTCATAGCCCGTTCATATGAAGGATTTGAACGGTTGCACACATTTTAAAAATCACCACATACGCAAGACTAGATTCTTTGTTTAGTCTTCATAGTACTTTTTTGCAAAAAAACAACTATGAAGAAAACGCTGTGGCTTGCTGCATTGTCTTAGCTGTAAGACAATGTTTTAATGTACATTTTAAAGATCATTTGTCAGAAAGACAATCATGTTTCACAACAATACGAATGACTGAAATCTGATCAATGCATGGAACATTTTATATTCTACAAACATGAATGTGAAAGGTGACCTTGATGTAACTGGATTTTTACAGTTGGCAAAATAATGTACACTAATATAACTAATATAACGTAAGGGTTATCTCAATACCTGGTAAACAAGTTTTGAGCATCGTAAATGCATATTGTGTATATATGTTATCTTTTGTTGTATATATTCTTATATGTAATTAGAAGCAACTATGCTTAGAGATGCTGGTTTCTGATAGAGCCGTTATCGTCTCTACCATTACATTTGTTGAGTGGTTTTGTAGTGTATTTGTTAATGATTGATGCGCAGGTAAAGTCAACTTAATTGTCACACATATGGTTGTGCTTTTTGCACCTGCTACATTTCCAAGGTAGATTACTGTAAATAACGGGTTTGGTATATTTATCAAGACATTACTAATTACCATTAACATGGCATTTTCAGTACCAATTGCTGTATTATAAATAAAACTGCACTTTTTGTTTCTAAATTGAAATATTTCTTTACAATCCAGCAACTGATGCCCATTCTGTCTGTTGTCCGTCAGTAGCTTAAGTAAAATGTACATGCTTAATAGAAGAGTATGCTTTTGTTGAAATCAACTACTTTATAACCGAGCTTGCATATGTATGCGGGTAGGTTTATGTTTTTCTCTTAGACGGCTTGAACCTCGAGTGCCAAACTTTCAGAGATTAATCTACGACCCCTAAAATAGGATATAAGACATATTTTTTTCAAAAATATCCCATAGATGTCAAGATTCTAACCTTTTATTGGGTCAATAATTTTTTTCAAAACAAAAAGGTAACGTGCACGTAATATGTAAAACGTAACATAACAATCGCAGCCATCCTTGCAATCCAGGGCTGTTTGCCATACAAAACTAGCCCTGGCAGATCTCCTATGCAAAGTGCGGAAGTTAGCTTGAGTCAAACTAGTAATTAACTTTGCCAGTCGCGACTGCATCACCCGTGAGAACAGCGCAAATACCCGCCCCAATTTGAAAATGGATAAACAACTTCTAGGAATCCTCTTCTTCCGATTAACCAACCAGCTTCAACGTTTTGAAGATCATTGTTGGTATATTTGCAGGGGATGCGCATCGGAATAGGTAGACAACAGTTAGATAGGAGAATATAGTTTGCAGTTGAAGAAATGGATTTAAAAAAAGGTAAGTTCTTATGTAGCGCAGTATCCAGTCCTCAGGACTGCTCAAAGCGCTTTACACTTTACTCCCTGGCAGACCTTTTCACTCAAACACCATCTCAACTTCTCTGGGAAGCAAGATTTGTGGGGGGGGGGGGGGGGTTGAACAGATGAAGGGAAATAATGAAAGTGGGGGAGGGAGGAGTGCTGGTTTTGCTTATTGGGGACTGAAGTGGGCAGCAACCCTAACCTTGAAGCATCCAAGGCTGGGAGCTGACACTCCTGCCTCTGGAAATCCATTCCAATCTAGAGTGGTCCTGGGAAAGAATGAACAATTTCCTGTAGTCTGTTCTGGAAGATGGTACCTGGAATGTCTTGCTATGGTGATATCTAGATCTTCTGGTTGGTGCTGTCAGGTTTAGGCTGGGAGATGTTTACGAGGCCATTTGAGATCTTAAAAAACATTGTGAGGTGGGCAATCTGTCTCCTTGTTTCTAACGTTTGCCATTTCAGTCTCGTCAGCATGGTGTTGACACTGGATGTGTTGTGAAATTTCCCAAGGCAGAACCTGGCTGCATGTATCTGCACTGCTTCGATCTTGCTGATGTTCTTTTTGGTGTAGGGGTCCCAGACCGTGCTTGCAAATTCTACTTATGGTCTGATGAGTGCTTTGTAAGCCCGCTCTTTGATGGATAAAGATCCAATCTTCAAGCTGTGCTTGAGAAAGGCAAGCTTTCTGTTTGCTTTTGAGTATATGTTGTTTATATGCTGTTCCCACCTAAGCTGATGGTGACTCCTAAATATGTGACAGATGTTACGTGTTGGACGACATGGCCGGGAAGCATATACTGGTACTGCTTTTGGTGACAACTCCGAGTGGTGGACAGTACGCTACACTTCAGGGGATGGAACTGCATGGCCCACTTGGATTCCCTGCAATCTGATAGTCAGATATGACACAGTGTCATCTGCAAACATCCTCACGGTAGAACTCGGTCCCTTCGGGTGTAAAATAAGAGCAAGACTGGTCCCAACACCGAGCGTTGTGGGACTCCGGATTCTACTCTAATGAAACTTCATCGATCTCCATCTATGATGACAGCTTGGGTTCTGTTTGACAGAAAAGCTTGAATCCAGGCATTCAGGTGATCAAGGAACTCAAGGCGCTGCGTTTCACAAGACAGACCTTGCCAGAATCCATGTTGGAGTGGATAGAAAATGTTGTTTACTTTCCTATAGTTCTCAGCCTTGCACTTTTGCCCAAGTTGATATGGGTCACGTGCGCTCTACGCCAGTCGGATGGGACTTCGCCAAGGGCAAGTGATTTTCTGAATATGAAAGTGAGGATGGGTGCCACCTCTTGATCCAGTTCTTTAAGAACTTGAGGGTGTATGTTGTCAGGGCCGGGTGCCTTATTGGTGTTTATGGACTGCAGCAGTTTGGCTACCCCTTGTTCCGTGATGTCAATGTCTTCAAGCTTGGTATAGCTGCTGGCGTTTGTGTCAATTTCACACTGCTGCTCAAATTCTTCCTGAGACAGTTGAACCCCAGTTGAAAATGCTGATTTAAATTGTTCATTAAGAACTGTAGCTTTTTCTGCTGCTGACGTAATGAGTTTGCCGCCAGGCTTCAAGGGTGCAACTCCGCTGAGATCCCTTTTCCTGTGCTTTATGTAAGTCCAAAAACGCTTCAGTGATGGGGAGTTTTCAGGGTCGGCCACTTCAGGGAGCATGGTGTTCTCCACGTAAGTAGTTATTAAGGCTCCGCTGGCCCCGTGCAGAGTCAAAGATCAAAGGAACATCAAAGGATTTCGGGGCAGTAGCCCCGTTTTGACTCTTACTTTAAAAAAAGAAATGATTAATGACCTGTCATAAAAATCTACTTATAAAAAGTATCTTATCTTAATTGGTTTTTGACAGCTTTACTTATAAAAGCTATGCTATGATAACGTAGCGCCTGTAAGAATGAGTAATCAGTCATTTACGCATAAAAGGCTATATAGTGGTTATTCACGAGGTGTAGTCAGTAGTGTCTCTAGATCAGCGGTATGGAGCCTATACGGTTCGGTGTCGTTCCTGTCGAATTTTTATCCGTGTCGAGTCACTGCATACGGTCGGAAATTCAGATCAGTCGAGCATGCTTATCAGTTTAGAAAAGCAATGTTTAACGAAGACAACGCAGAGTACATCAAACAGTCGTGGTCGG
Source organism: Escarpia spicata (assembly GCA_963995525.1). Lineage (NCBI taxonomy): Eukaryota > Metazoa > Annelida > Polychaeta > Sabellida > Siboglinidae > Escarpia > Escarpia spicata. The sequence goes on from OZ023210.1 coordinate 65,454,412, forward strand.
CTTATACAGCGAATCGATCAAGTTACGGAATCAAGAAAAAGAGAACAGGAGCCGAATGGGATGCCATTAGGGTCGAGTGTATGAAGAGTCTGTTGATGAGCAAGTTCCAAGGGACAACAAAGTTGAAAGACGCCCTGTTGGCTACCGGGAAAGCCGAATTGGTGGAGTGGGTACCGTCAAAAGAAGCCTTCTGGGGTAGCGCCCACGGAGACAAAGAAGGTCAAAATATGCTCGGAAAATTGTTGATGGAGGTGCGCGATGAATGTAGAAGAAATGAATAAAAGCCATCGTTCGTTTCCGACGCACCAGTCGTCAATATGAACGCGTCGTTGAAGCATCCTTTTACGTGTATAGTGGCTGGCCCTACGGGGTGCGATAAGACTACTTTCGTCACTCGTCTACTACAGTTCGCTTCTTCCATGATCTGGAAGAAGCAAATCCTGTGGTGTTACGGCCAGTGGCAATCCGCCTACGACTCTATGACAGCCGATATAGAATTCATAGACGGTTTACCGGATCCGAAGATTTTAGACGCCAAAACGAGGACGCTTCTAGTACTCCATGACCTTATGGAGGAAATCGATAGCCGGGTCACGGCCTTCTTCACTAAAAAAAGTCATCACTGCAACACGTCCGTCGTACAGCTTCTGCCGAATATTTTTCCAAAAGTGAAAGAAAATCACAAATTCAGCCTGAATGCGCAATACATGGTGCTATTCAAGAACCCCCGGGACGCCGGACAAGTAGGTCACCTGGCCAAACAGATGTATCTGGGTAGAGTCAAATTCATGATGGAAGCTTTCAAAGATGCCACGTCAGCAGCGTACGGTTGTCTTCTAATAGATTTGAAACAGGAAACAGCGGAAAATATACGTTTGCGCACGTGTATTTTCCCCGACGATCGCATTCAGTACGTCTACGTAAGGACAGTATAAAAAGAGGAATGCGTCACAGCGGACGTCAGGATGACAGCGCGCGTCAAGAAGCACATTATTATGCTGGATATGATGCGTGGATATAAGAGTGACAAGTTGAGAAAAGCCATAATTCGCAACGCTGACTCCGACTTCATATGTAGATTGTGCGAATGCGCGTATAACATATTGAAAGGGAACGTGAAATTGACAGCAAACCAGAAAAGAATACTGACAAAATACAAGAAGCATATGCGATCGTTGACGAAAACGAAGGTAACCATCAGGAAGAAGCGAGCGGTTTTACAAACGGGTTCGGGCGGCTTTCTGACGGCACTGCTAGCTCCGTTGGCGAGCACCGTCCTTCTCCCGCTGCTCAGGCAGGTTATCGGGTGATGCAGCACGCTAAGAACATGGCGTTGGTAGACCCGCGGTTGATGGAGAGTCTCCTGCCGCTGATCGACCAGCCATCGAGCACGACCCGATCGCGTGCGATGAGTAGCCTGGACAGCGACATGAAGGACGTTCTTGATCGTTCGGATTTATCCGAGCGAGCGAAGGTAACGTCGTACAATCAACTGCTGAGTCGTTACAATTCGATAGAGGCGATTCGAGCGGCGCAGCCGGTACGCATGTCCGTGGTGAGCCCCGATGGTAAGGAGGCGGAAGCGGTCCAGCCGCTGCCGCCGGCATCGCTGAGCGGTATAGAGCGCGAGATCGTGGAAAGTGTACCGAAAACGCTGAGAAGGAAAGCCCGTCTCCTGATCGAGAAAATGAAAACCGACCCGTTGCGTCGATGGAACGACCGCGGCGAATTCGTGTACGACGGTCAACCTATCGCTGGAAGTAACATGGTCGATCTTGTGAACGACCTCATGCGAACGAGGAAGAAGGCGGTACCGCCGGTTGGGTGGGAAGCGTTCGGGGACCGTATGAGGCATCTGAACGTCCCTATGGAACTCGTCGGTAACGCCCGGCATCGAGCGTACATACAACAGCAGCAGCAGCAGCAGCAGCAGCAGGCGACGCCTGGTAAAGGTAAACGTCGCCGTCGGCGTCGCACTGAGTCTCTAGAGCGAAAGTGGGAGGAGTATTAAAGAGGTTGAAACGCCGCCGCCAGAGTCACTGACAATGCACCCCCGAAGGTCGGTAGTCGTCGTCGTTGGCGTAGTCGCAGCGGCTTTCGCTTTATATATGTGTATATTATTCGTCGTAAATTGGTCGTCGTCGCCGTGGTCATGGTGTCCCGGCGGCCTCGTGGTACGCAACGAAAGCGCCGCCGCCGCCATACTCAACGAGACGACGACCGCCGCCTGAAGCGCGCCTACTTCGACCCGAAACAGGCGTATAGTTACGGCGGTGTCGACGCGTTGCACCGGGCGGCGGGAGTACGTACGGGAAGATGATTACGCGCGTCGATCTCCACCGGGAGATAAAATACTGCACGACGGTCGGCGCCAGCCGCCTCGTCAACGATCGTCGCTTCCGTCAGCTCGACGTCGTCGTACCCGACGCCCACTACGAGGTGGCGCTGAACAAGCGCACCGTCCGCTACGCGCTGCCCGCCCAGATTGGCTACTTCGTCTATCAGTACGCGAAACTGAGGATGCTGGAGTTCTATTACGACTTCGTCGCCGTCTACATCCAGCGTCCTCTGTTCGAGTACTGCGCAATGGACACCGACTCAGCCTACATAGCGCTCGCTGGCCGCGACGTCGACGAGCTGGTGACGCCGGCCCTGCGCGAGCGCTACTTTCGTCAACGCGGCGCCTGGTTTCCGGTCGAGTGCTGCGACGCGCACGCGGACGCGTACGTGCAATGCCGTCTCGCCGGACGCGCGTGGGAAGCGCCGCCCCTCTGTTGCGCGCAACGACGCCGCTTCGACAAGCGCACGCCGGGCCTCTTCAAAGAAGAGTGGTCCGGCGACGGCATCGTTGCGCTTTGCAGCAAGACGTACTATTGTTTCGGCGCCACCGACAAGTACAGCACGAAGGGTCTGAGCAAGCGGCAGAACGACGCCATCGACAAGGATGCCTTCCTGGCCGTGCTGCGCGACCAGCGGAGCGGCGTCGGTTGGAACCGCGGCTTTCAAGTGAAAGACTCGTCCGTGCTGACGTACGTTCAAGAGCGCGCAGCGCTGAGCTACTTTTACGCTAAGCGCCGCGTGCTCAAAGACGGCGTCACCACGGCGCCGATACGCGTATAGTTAGTGTAGGAGGGCCGGCCCCTAGGGCGCGCCTTATAGGCGCCCCCACCCCCCCTAGGGGTAGGGGCCCTAGCTAGGGACAGGGCGCCGCCTATAAGGCGGCGGAGGATGGCAAGGTACTAATAAAAATATGTATACACACACCATGTACGTTTTCATCGTTTTGCTTTTTTATTAGTGCGAATACAGTAAGCGGAAAGCGACAATAATAATAATGTTCAAGGCTTTAGCCAGTCGAATACGAGACAATCGTTGTTCACCCTATCGGGTCCGAATAGGGCCTGGAAGCCCTCGAGCGGCACTTCGCGGCATGGCAATAGCAGGTAGGCGACGCAGTATTGTCCGCACACGTTAGATACGACGCTCTGCAGTCGCTTGTCGTTGTGCGTCCACGAGGCGCCGCAGTTGAGGCGCAGGAAGGCGCGAAAGTCGTCGTGCAGGGGCGGCAGGCCGTACGAATCGAACTAGTCGCCGCGGCCGTCGACGTCGATGTAGAGCGCCACCCAGTGCGCCCCCGGTTCGCCGCCGTCGTCGGTGTTGTACACGAAGGCCGCAGGAAGCGCGGTGAGTCGCCTTTTCGGTAGGCCGTCTCGCGGCGTGACGCCGTCGACGACTCTCCTAGTGTACGGGTCGACTCGTAGGCGGCGCATCAGTTGAAACGTGTCCATGCTACAACGATTCGAGCACGACGTTCCGGCTCATGTCGATCTCCACCACCCCCTCGAATTCGGCGTGCACGATGACGTTCACCGGTAGGGGTAGGGGGGCAGCGAAGTGTATTTCGGCACGCAGCGCACGAGGTTAAAGTGGTCCCCGTCGCAGCAGTCGGGCGTCAGATCGAAACCGAAGATGGTGTAGCCGCCGCCGAAGTCGTAGCGCGTCAGGTCGTTTCCCTCGTCCTCGTACCCTTTTCCCGTCGCCGCGAAGAGGTTCATGTAGCTTCGTATGTAGTGCTGCTGCGCAAAGTTCGGCTGCAGTGGTTTGCTCGGTATCTGGCGACCGTCGGCGTAGAGCGCCACGAAGTTTATGTCGTTGTGTTTCGCGTTGAACGGGTTTTTAACGTAGGTCCCGTTAAAGGCGTCGTTGTCTATCAGGAACATGAACACGTGTTTCGGGAGGACGCCCAGGTAGACGTTCTCGTGCGTGTGAGACATCGTCCCCTGCGGTATCGAGAACACCTTGGTGTCGACTCGACGTATCGGGTACTTGGCCGTCCCGCGCGCCAACGCTTTAATGTGGGCGAGCTGGACGGACGGGTTCACCTTAGCTTTTCGCACTTGCAGGTAGGTCTCCAACAGCACGATTTTCCACCCCGGGTCGGCTGCGTCGCCGTTGAGCGCGAAGGCGTCCTTCGCGCGCACCAGTCGCATCTTCATGTCGACGCCGCTCACCAGGTACCGGTTTTGCATGAACACGTCGACGTGTAGTCGTCCCATCATCTCCACCTCGTGGCTGTCCGCCGTGAGGTGGCTCCGCGCCGTGTACCCGACGTTCCCCCCGCCGCCGGTCGTCTCCATGGCGCCGGCGGTATCTTTGTACCACAGGCCCCCCTGGAGCTGCGTCCCTTTCGCATCGTCGCCGTAGCTCAGCAGCGTTTCGAGGTACGCCCGATACGGGTACGTATTGGTCGACGGCGTTACGAGCGTTCCGTTCAGCGACACGTCGACTTGGCTGAACATCGAATGGAGAAAATTGTTGACCGGCGCCGCGACGGAAGCGTTCACGAGATTGGTGCCGTCTCCCTGGACCAGTTTGAATCGGACGTACAGTCTAACGCTCGACAGGTCCACGTAGTCGTCGCCCGAACCCGGGACGAGAAATTCGATAGGCCCGCCGGCGTCGAGAGACGTCAGCGGCTGGTAGTCGATCCACTGACCGCTCACGATGCTCGTCTGCGTCATCGGCATGTCGAACAGGTCCAGTTCGGTCTTGATGCCCTCGCACGATTGCCGATGCACGAACGCCATGTTTTCCCTAACGACTGAATATATCGCTCGGCGGTGACGTCCGTTATGTCCATTATGGCCAGGTTACCATTATGAACAGGTAATGAGTGGACAATGCAAACTAGTCCTTTAGGATTTTCAAGTGTCCACTGTAGACATCTAACAACTGCTAGAAGACAAGAAACACACCCATAACAAGTCACCCCAACCAAGTAGGAGGTACACGGCAGACTCAGCATGAAGTCAATCTTCTCCTGTGTCGCTCACTCTTTATTCTACACACACAGTCGTCAATGTACACAGAGAAACATTCAAGGAATTGCAGGTAGCACAGAAAACTATAAAACTACCCATTTGCATGTAAGAATGTACCCCTAATGGGGTGCTAGCTTGTCCACCCTGAGTAGCCTGCTAGAAGGCAGTCGAATTCACTTTGGACCCGAGACCTAGATATATTTTATTCAGATCGATCATCAATGTAATTGGAACCAATCTGTTGCTTTGCAAACTATATGGTCAACAATTTATTTAGATTTTGCACATAATTTATACTCTCTGGTAGCTGCAGACCTTGGCGTGGTCTGACTAATGATTATCTTTTTCTCCACTAAATTAGCCACTAGCTTGCAAATGCAATATAATGCACCAAGGCTAACAACAGAACTGTTATAAACTACAAAATGACCATGTGGTTTGGAGGGCCATGATCTACCAATGCTTGTGACAGATACAGCACATAGAAGAAGAAGGCTAACATAGAATGTCCAGCAAGATAGCCCGAGAGCACTGTACTAACTTTTGACAATATACATGAGTTTGCCCTTCAGTTTCTGTGGCATGTTGATACTGGTTATTATTTCACACCGTCGTCTCCCTGGCGACACGCACATCAAACTACAAATCTATTCACAATATGTCATTTATCATAACTGAAATCGAGTGCATGAAACAACAGGTAATCAGATGAAAAAACACATGACTGCCTTGCCAGTGACATTGCCTGGTTGTGAACCAACATTAGCATTATTAATAAGTATGATGAATGTAAAGAAGTTAGAAGTCAAATTAAATGCAGTTCGGCAGGAAATATCATCTCCATGACAATACAGATATCAAACTACAAGCTTATACAGTACATACATTACCACTGAAGCTGCCTGGTTGTGAACCAACATTACAGGGTTCCTTGAATGCAACGACATTCCAGTTTCTTGGCTTATTTAAATATTTGTTAACATTACCTCTCAAGAAACATAAAATTTGAGTGAGTATAAAGTGGTCTGAGATTCTACTCATGCTGTTGCAGACGAGCTCAAAGTTGAGTGAGTATAAAGTGGTCTAAGACTACTCATGCTGCCACGGACAAGTTTAGAGTTGAGTGAGTATAAAGTGGTATAAGACTACTCATGCTGCTGCGGAGGAGTTTCGAGTTGATGAGTATAAAGTGCTCTAAGACTCTACTCACGCTGCTGCAGACAAGTTTAGAATTGAGTGAGTGTAAAGTGGTATAAGACTCTACTCATGCTGCCACGGACAAGTTTCGAGTTGAGTGAGTATAAAGTGGTCTAAGACTCTACTCATGCTGCTGCGGACAAGTTTCGAGTTGGTGAGTATAAAGTGGTGTAAGACTCTACTCATGCTGCTGCGGACAAGTTTAGAGTTGAGTGAGTATAAAGTGGTCTAAGACTCTACTCATGCTACCACGGACAAGTTTAGAGTTAAGTTAGTATACAGTGGTCTAAGACTTTACTCATGATGCCGCGGACAAGTTTAGAGTTGTGAGTATAAAGTGGTCTAAGACTCTACTCATGCTGCCACGGACAAGTTTCGAGTTGAGTGAGTATAAAATGGTCTAAGACTCTACTCATGCTGCTGCGGACAAGTTTCGAGTTGGTGAGTATAAAGTGGTGTAAGACTCTACTCTTGCTGCTGCGGACAAGTTTAGAGTTGAGTGAGTATAAAGTGGTCTAAGACTCTACTCATGCTGCCACGGACAAGTTTAGAGTTAAGTGAGTATACAGTGGTCTAAGACTCTACTCATGGTGCCGCGGACAAGTTTAGAGTGGTGAGTATAAAGTGGTCTAAGACTCTACTCATGCTGCCATGGACAAGTTTAGAGTTGAGTGAGTATAAAGTGGTCTAAGACTCTACTCATGCTGCCGTGGACAAGTTTAGAGTTGAGTGAGTATAAAGTGGTCTAAGACTCTACTCATGCTGCCGTGGACAAGTTTAGAGTTGAGTGAGTATAAAATGGTTTAAGACTCTACTCATGCTGCCACGGACAAGTTTAGAGTTGAGTGAGTATAAAGTGGTCTAAGACTCTACTCATACTGCCGTGGACAAGTTTAGAGTTGAGTGTGTATAAAGTGGTCTAAGACTCTACTCATGCTGCCACGGACAACTTTAGAGTTGAGTGAGTATAAAGTGGTCTAAGACTCTACTCATGCTGCCACGGACAAGTTTAGAGTTGAGCGAGTATAAAGTGGTCTAAGACTCTACTCATGCTGCTGCGGAAAAATTTCGAGTTGGTGAGTATAAAGTGGTTTCAGACTCTACTCATGCTGCCACGGACAAGTTTAGAGTTGAGTGAGTATAAAGTTGTATAAGACTCTACTCATGCTGCCACGGACAAGTTTAGAGTTGAGTGAGTATAAAGTGGTCTAAGACTCTAATCATGCTGCCACGGACAAGTTTAGAGTTGATGAGTATAAAGTGGTCTAAGACTCTACTCATGCTGCCGTGGACAAATTTAGAGTTGATGAGTATAAAGTGGTTTCAGACTGTACTCATGCTGCTGCGGACAAGTTTCGAGTTGGTGAGTATAAAGTGGTGTAAGACTCTACTCTTGCTGCTGCGGACAAGTTTAGAGTTGAGTGAGTATAAAGTGGTCTAAGACTCTACTCATGCTGCCACGGACAAGTTTAGAGTTAAGTGAGTATACAGTGGTCTAAGACTCTAATCACGCTGCTGCAGACAAGTTTAGAGTTGAGTGAGTGTAAAGTGGTCTAAGACTCTACTCATGCTGCCACGGACAAGTTTAGAGTTGAGTGAGTATAAAGTGGTCTAAGACTCTACTCATGCTGCTGCGGACAAGTTTAGAGTTGAGTGAGTATAAAGTGGTCTAAGACTCTACTCATGCTACCACGGACAAGTTTAGAGTTAAGTTAGTATACAGTGGTCTAAGACTTTACTCATGATGCCGCGGACAAGTTTAGAGTTGTGAGTATAAAGTGGTCTAAGACTCTACTCATGCTGCCATGGACAAGTTTCGAGTTGAGTGAGTATAAAATGGTCTAAGACTCTACTCATGCTGCTGCGGACAAGTTTCGAGTTGGTGAGTATAAAGTGGTGTAAGACTCTACTCTTGCTGCTGCGGACAAGTTTAGAGTTGAGTGAGTATAAAGTGGTCTAAGACTCTACTCATGCTGCCACGGACAAGTTTAGAGTTAAGTGAGTATACAGTGGTCTAAGACTCTACTCATGCTGCCGCGGACAAGTTTAGAGTGGTGAGTATAACGTGGTCTAAGACTCTACTCATGCTGCCATGGACAAGTTTAGAGTTGAGTGAGTATAAAGTGGTCTAAGACTCTACTCATGCTGCCGTGGACAAGTTTAGAGTTGAGTGAGTATAAAGTGGTCTAAGACTCTACTCATGCTGCCGTGGACAAGTTTAGAGTTGAGTGAGTATAAAATGGTTTAAGACTCTACTCATGCTGCCACGGACAAGTTTAGAGTTGAATGAGTATAACGTGGTCTAAGACTCTACTCATACTGCCGTGGACAAGTTTAGAGTTGAGTGTGTATAAAGTGGTCTAAGACTCTACTCATGCTGCCGCTGACAATTTCGAGTTGGTGAGTATAAAGTGGTCTAAGACTCTACTCATGCTGCCACGGACAAGTTTAGAGTTGAGTGAGTATAAAGTGGTCTAAGACTCTACTCACGCTGCTGCGGACAAGTTTAGAGTCGAGTGAGTATAAAGTGGTTTCAGACTCTACTCATGCTGCCACGGACAACTTTAGAGTTGAGTGAGTATAAAGTGGTCTAAGACTCTAATCATGCTGCCACGGACAAGTTTAGAGTTGAGCGAGTATAAAGTGGTCTAAGACTCTACTCATGCTGCCGCGGACAAGTTTAGAGTTGAGTGAGTATAAAGTGGTCTAAGACTCTAATCATGCTGCCACGGACAAGTTTAGAGTTGAGCGAGTATAAAGTGGTCTAAGACTCTACTCATGCTGCCGCGGACAAGTTTAGAGTTGAGTGAGTATAAAGTGGTCTAAGACTCTACTCACGCTGCTGCGGACAAGTTTAGAGTCGAGTGAGTATAAAGTGGTTTCAGACTCTACTCATGCTGCCGCGGACAAGTTTAGAGTTAAGTTAGTATACAGTGGTCTAAGACTCTAGTCATGATGCCGCGGACAAGTTTAGAGTTGTGAGTATAAAGTGGTCTAAGACACTACTCATGCTGCCATGGACAAGTTTAGAGTTGAGTGAGTATAAAGTGGTCTACGACTCTACTCATGCTACCGCGGACATGTTTAGAGTTGAGTGAGTATAAAGTGGTATAAGACTCTACTCATGCTGCCGTGGACAAGTTTAGAGTTGAGTGAGTATAAAGTGGTCTAAGAATCTACTCATGCTGCCACGGACAAGTTTAGAGTTGAGTGAGTATAAAGTGGTCTAAGACTCTACTCATGCTGCTGCGGACAAGTTTCGAGTTGGTGAGTATAAAGTGGTCTAAGACTCTACTCACGCTGCTGCTGACAATTTCGAGTTGGTGAGTATAAAGTGGTCTAAGACTCTACTCATGCTGCCACGGACAAGTTTAGAGTTGAGTGAGTATAAAGTGGTCTAAGACTCTACTCATGCTGCCGTGGACAAGTTTAGAGTTGAGTGAGTATAAAATGGTTTAAGACTCTACTCATGCTGCCACGGACAAGTTTAGAGTTGAGTGAGTATAAAGTGGTCTAAGACTCTACTCATACTGCCGTGGACAAGTTTAGAGTTGAGTGTGTATAAAGTGGTCTAAGACTCTACTCATGCTGCCACGGACAACTTTAGAGTTGAGTGAGTATAAAGTGGTCTAAGACTCTACTCATGCTGCCACGGACAAGTTTAGAGTTGAGCGAGTATAAAGTGGTCTAAGACTCTACTCATGCTGCTGCGGAAAAATTTCGAGTTGGTGAGTATAAAGTGGTTTCAGACTCTACTCATGCTGCCACGGACAAGTTTAGAGTTGAGTGAGTATAAAGTTGTATAAGACTCTACTCATGCTGCCACGGACAAGTTTAGAGTTGAGTGAGTATAAAGTGGTCTAAGACTCTAATCATGCTGCCACGGACAAGTTTAGAGTTGAGTGAGTATAAAGTGGTCCAAGACTCTACTCATGCTGCCGCGGACAAGTTTCGAGTTGATGAGTATAAAGTGGTCTAAGACTCTACTCATGCTGCCGTGGACAAATTTAGAGTTGATGAGTATAAAGTGGTTTCAGACTGTACTCATGCTGCTGCGGACAAGTTTCGAGTTGGTGAGTATAAAGTGGTGTAAGACTCTACTCTTGCTGCTGCGGACAAGTTTAGAGTTGAGTGAGTATAAAGTGGTCTAAGACTCTACTCATGCTGCCACGGACAAGTTTAGAGTTAAGTGAGTATACAGTTGTCTAAGACTCTAATCACGCTGCTGCAGACAAGTTTAGAGTTGAGTGAGTGTAAAGTGGTCTAAGACTCTACTCATGCTGCCACGGACAAGTTTAGAGTTGAGTGAGTATAAAGTGGTCTAAGACTCTACTCATGCTGCCACGGACAAGTTTCGAGTTGGTGAGTATAAAGTGCTCTAAAACTCTACTCACGCTGCTGCAGACAAGTTTAGAGTTGAGTGAGTGTAAAGTGGTCTAAGACTCTACTCCTGCTGCCACGGACAAGTTTCGAGTTGAGTGAGTATAACGTGGTCTGTTACAGTGTTGCCGTCGGCCGTCGCAAATGTTAATTTTCGGGTGTGTTTGTGGGTTCCGAGTTCGTATTTTCGTTTTACACTTGTAAGTTCCGTTAAAGATGGCGACCGCTGTGTTCACACAAATTGAATAAACACTTATAATTTATTCATTGTGTTTAATTACCGTAGATTCCGTAATATCTTATTCAATTTGTACTTTGTACATTCGCCGCTTGAAGGTCTGTTACGCTGGCCTGTCATTGTGAGTGGAAATTCACCGCTAGCCTTCGTTTTCCACTCTCAAGAAATTCACCGCAATTATGTCGAATCACGGTGAAATAGAGACTGTTCCTAAGACTTTGAATAAAGCTAAGAGTGACCGTGCCAGTACCAAATGCAAAATTACGAATTTCATCAAGGAAGGTGATTCGTTATTGAAAGCTGATGAGGGACTTCCAAGTACTGAATTTCGACATCTCGCTGAACGTATTCGAAAAGAGTTGGATGTTCTACACGTCGACAACGAACATTTTATCACCTTGAAATGCAGTGCGTTAGTGTTGATGATGAAGCTACTGATGAGAAAAGGGACTTTGAAGAACAAATAATTGCAGAAATTGAAAGCAACTACCTTGATGAAGTTAGAGACAGAGCCATACCTATGGTCCATAAACTCATCAAGAAAGCTGAAAGTGTTCTACGCCGAGACTTACCACCGATACCATTTTTACCAGCGCCGCTCGCCCCAGCTCCGGCAGCCCAAATGCAAAAGCTCAAGTTTCCAACATTTTCTGGAGACATCCGAGACTACAAGCGGTTCAAAGAACTCTTCATTCATTTCACTAAACACCTAGACCAAACCGAATGTCTGTATCAGCTAGTCGAATCCATGCAACGTCCCGTCGAGAGGAAGAAAATCAAGCCGTGTGCCAACATCAACAGAGCTTGGGAAATTCTTGATGAAACCTATGGGGATGACGACCGCCTCGTCGATACTCTTCTACATGATCTCGAGGACTTGAACTCGTACGCTACAAAAGGAAAAGTCAATCTCGCTGAAATGGAAAAGTTCACTGAAGCCATCCAGAACTTTATCACTCAAGTAGAGGGCATTCATATGACGCAAGACTTAAACGGTCGACTATTGGTCACACAAATCCGCCGAAAGTTATCGGAGGAACACTGCCTGTTATTTCTACAAAGAGTTGCTGATGGAAAGTCGGAAGACTCAGTCTATGGTTTAGCCAAATGGTTGAACTCCCACCTCATTCTTCTCAAGAAGACGAAGTCGCAAATCGAATGTGTTAACCAATCTCCGGTTCTACCGAAATCGAAAAGTGCAGGACAGTCTACGGTGTCCTCTGGAGCTAGAGGAAGAAAAGGTTATGGCGTGAAATCTGACTTTGTGAATACTCGGAAGGAATATAACACCATGTCTACACCGAAGTGCCCGATTCATCCTCAAATCTCGAATCACTTCTTGAAAGGCTGCTACAAGTTTCGCAATCTCCCACAAGCCGAGAAAATTGACTTGATGAACACTCATGGAATATGTCACCGATGTGGACATAACAACTGTGTCGCTGGAAAACATCCATTCAACTATGATGACTGTCAATTCATTGCGAACTGTCAGATTCCGACTTGTGGTATGAGCACTCACTTTTCATCGATTTGCCCACGTGTGTATGGTCTAGACGGTTACAACCACTTCGATAGGAAATCTATCAGTGCCAATGCCTTGAATGCTAATGCTGAAAATTTCCATCCTTCGAAATCTCAGCCGATCTACAGAAACTCAAATCCTATGGTTGAATCCAGCAGTTCAGTCAAGGAACGTGTCACATGTGCTCTGCCAACCGTCATGGGATATATACGTTTTGGTGCAAAGAAGACCAAGGTCCGGATACTCCTCGACACCGGAAGTCAGATATCGTTGATACGTGAAGGAATCATCCCTCAGTCAGACACTTGTCACATGCAAGATTTCAACCTTACAACGGTTGGAGGTGTTACTGTGAACCACAAACTTCGTGTCGTTGAATGTACCCTCGAAAGTCTAGATGGAACATTTAACAGAGAAGTCCGACTTACCGAGATGAAGTTCACAACTCCGCCGCTATCCTCATCTTGAGGACATCGATATCGTTGAAGCGCACGATGAGAAAATTGATGTCTTGCTTGGTGTGGAGAATGGTGACATACTCACATCAGAAGAACGTGTCATGGGTACAGACTTCGAAGATCCAGTTGCTGTTAGATGCCCATTAGGATGGTACATTCAAGGAGGTCGTGGTACAGAGGACATTCTTGCTAACGCAACAGTCAACTTCACACAAGTGTCCGCTATCAGTGATGTAGAATATTTCTTAGGCATCGAACGTGTGGGCATGGAACCGAGACACTGCAAATGTGTAACTGAAGAACAAGATCACCTAGCGACGCAAACTATGAAGGAAAGCGTAGTCCAACTAACCGATGGTACCTACCAGATTCGCCTCCCATGGAGGAAGTCACCGCAAGGTTTGCCGAACAACTACGATTACGCTGTCAAACGCTTCATGAACCTGGAGAAGCAGTTCCGGAACAAACCTCGCGAATGGGAAGTTTACTCGAAAGTGATGGACGATCAACTCAACCGTGGAGTTGCTCGTCTTGTGCCGACTTTAGAATTCGAAGCAGACATCAGCCAGGGCCAAAAAATGTGGTTCTTGCCTCATTTCGCAGTGATGAAAGACTCCGTTACTACTCCAGTACGTGTTGTCTACGACGGCAAGGCTAGGTACCAAGGACACTGTCTGAATGACTACTTTGCCAAAGGTGACAATCTCAATGTAAACCTCTTTGATGTTGCACTTCGCTTCAGAGAGTACGAAGTGGGTGTGATCGCTGACATTAGTAAGATGTTCCAAGCTGTCAAAGTCACTACAGAAGATGCCCGCTTCCATCGTTACGTGTTTCGCAAACATCTAAATGACCCGATTCAGGTTTATGAACTGCTCACTGTTACCTTTGGTGACAAACCTTCTCCTACAGCAGCAATTGTCGTTCTCCGTCATGTTGCTGCAAATAATGCTACCGACGACTCCGAGATCCAGCGTATTGTCGCCAACCAGTTCTACGTGGATGATCTGAACGACTCCCAGAGATCGATCGAGGGCACTCTCCGCCTGAAACATAATCTTACCGTCGCTCTTGATAGAGGGAACTTCAAGATCCGGAAATGGTTGTCGAACAAGTCAGATGTTTGTGACACCGAGTACTATCCGAAGGATGACATCGCTATGGCACGCACGCACGCACGCACGCCAACAAACACGCACGCACGCACGCTCACACGCACACACGCACAAAAACACACACCGTGACGTATGGCCTTCGTTCACATTTTACAACATTTACGTACAAGGCGTACTAATTCTGAGACCCCCTCTATCCCCTGAATTAATGGCCTACAGCCACCCTGAACACATTGACATTGTGACCAGAGGAGGAACAATTACTATACCGAATTGATAAAGCGCTCTTTTCGTACATAAAAGCCTGCTCAAAAGCGCAGTACACAATTAATAGAATAATCATAGACAGTAAAAACAAAGCATAAAAACGATAGCATGATAAAAAATGAAATATCATAGAAGATTGGATATAATTAGATGAATACATATATATATATATGATATTAAAATACACACGCCCTCCATAGCAGGAACTCATGATCTGATGCCGAGTCTTGCACAGTTTCAGAATAGTTGTATAACGATTTGTGAGCGGGGCTTGTGTACCAGCGACGCTGGCTATTGAGATGAAAGTACGTTCATTTGGCGATCAATGCTCAGACCAAAGGCAAATGTACATAATAATTTGCCAAGAAAGGAGGACTTTCTGTGTGTGTGTGTGTGTGTGTGCGTGTGTGTGTGCGTGCGTACGTGTGTGTCCGCGCATGTGCGTGTGGGTGTGTGCGAGTGTGTGTGCGTATGCGTGTGCGTGCGCGTGCGCGTGTGTGTGTGTTGATGATGTTGGTGTACTGTTCCTGCGACATAAATAGTCTGGGGGACATCTTAATGTCGCAATCAGTCCCCGCAAAGTTTCCTCCATCCCGTGCGGTCTTCCGCCAGCTCTCTCACAGTCTTGATGTCATTGCGCGACCTCAGCCTGACGCCCGTCACTCTGAGGTCCGGGTGCAGTAGGCTTAGCAGGTTGGTGGTGGGTCTGCCGACTCGGCCTCTGTACCGGCATTAGATACACTATACTAATAGAGGATTCTATAAAAGTAAAAAGTAAAGATAAGTTCTTATATAGCGCAGTATCCAGTCCACAGGACTGCTCAAAGCACTTTTCACTTTACCCCCGGCGGACCTGTTCAATCAGACATCAACGCGACTCGATGTATTTTGGATGCACCAGCCTGTCAAATTCGATTATAAAGCAGCGTTGATTAAGGATTGGTTAAAGAGCGGTACATACGCACATTTGCTTGAAGACCGAATTGGATGTATGTATGTATATATGTATGTTTAGTGGAAATTCATTCCATAATTTAACGCCATTAAATTTAAAAGATTTGCTCCCCTGGCCCTTGACATAATAATAATAAACAATAAAATACGAAATGTGTATAGCGCCATAATCACATACTGCTCTATGGCGCTTTACAATACACTGATAATTCCACTAAACATGTAAATCATAAAATAGTATATTAAGTAATTTAAGAACAGATTAACTAGGAATCGTATATCGAATTAAATAGTTAAAAAGTTATTTAAATATACGGGTGTTATACTTAAAATGTATATATGGAATAAATAATTTAATAATAATATTTAGTTATTACACTAACAGTTATAAGGATCAAGTGGGATTAAAATATTAAAATGATATATTATAAGCATGGAATTAAATAAAATAGACTAATAATAATAATAATAAATATATTAGGTGAGATTGATTAAAACCGTAAGACATGTATTGTTCAGGCATAAATCATATTCCTGCCCGAATATGAAGGTTTTTTAGCTGTCATTGAAAGCTGATGCAGCTGTTAGAGTTTCTGATGGTAGCAGGCAAACTGTTCCACAAAGTCGACGTTGCTTTGGAGAAAGTCCGATCTCCGTATGTGACTGTACGAGTTCGTAGCACAGTCACCAAGGTTGTAGATTCAGATCGCAGAGAACGTATTGGTCTGTACAAATAATAGACAGCAGTTCGCTCAAATATAGTGGTGCTTGGTGGTGTACCGCACGGTAGGTATGTGACATGATCTTATATTGTATTCGACGATGGACTGGACGCCAGGGAAGCTCCTTTAGAACGGGAGTGATATGCGAGCGGCGGCTGGTTCTTGTGATTATACGCGCGCATGCATTCTGCAGACGCCGCATTTCCGCAAGTTGATTCACTGGCAGGCCATGCAGTAAGGAATTAAAGTAATCAAGTCTTGATGTTATGAGAGCATGAACAAGTGTCTTCGCTGCGTCATATGGGTGAGGTATCGACGGATTCTTCCGATGTTTCTGACGTGGTAATATCCAGTTCGGCATAAGGGATGTTTACGTGTTGGGTCTTACTTAGGTGTTGACAAAAATAGATAAGCGACACGCAATCACGCTGTTGGGTGTAGCTCTCAGCTGATGACGATGGGGACTGATCACTCATGGCCCTTTTTTCTGGACACGCCTTTTGTCAATAATCCGTCCAAAAACATGTTCACACTCAATTTCTAGATATGCTGCCCGACTAGAAGATCTTTACAAACTGTCCGCGTGAGGTCAGTACTCTAGTGGATTTGCCGTTGACGCAATAATACAGACACCGTGAGGTGTCGCCACCATTTGTTGAGTAAATTCGCTGTCATTATTCTTGAGACGAATTGGTCCCAAATAACACTGGATATCTGGAATAGTGTTTATTGACATTGGAAATATGTATGCCTGTCAAGTAAGTAATACAATATACGTCAACCTGTTTAGAAACTCCACGTGAAATGTAACAAATTAAGTTAGTATTTGTGAAACAAAGTCGTACAACATGTTTGTGAGGGTAAAGTTCTAGTTGACAAGCCATACGAGGATCCGGTGTGCTAGGCCCAGATTACGCTGTGTCCAGATTCTCCGCCAGGATTTCGCCTTGTTAGTAACGTGGTTTGCTCTTGAATATAGAGGGGAAGATATAACATAACAAGTCACTACTTGTATATGTATAGTAATCATAATTGACAGACGTCAGTAATCATGATTGTTTCATCTTGTTGAGGTGTGGTTTTCACTTTACCACTGGTACTCAGTTGAAGTGTGGTTTCCTCTTGACCACTGGTACTTGGTTGTGCTGATTTTTTATTGCCCTAAGCGTAGGCCTTGTCCTCACCAGACCTGGGGCCTAGTATATTTTCATGAGTACAAGTACGAGTACGAGTACTTTGATGATGGATAAGTACGATTACATTACTAAAAGCTGAGTACGACTACAAGTACGAGTACATTCCCACGAGTACAAGTAAAAGTATGAGTACATTTTTTAAAATATAAATATTTAATAATAATGTATTTTTTATTATTAATTAATATAATTTATATAACCCAGCACAAGTGAATATGCAATGGCAGTTGATCAATTTTTTATGAGGAAAACTAATAAAACCTTTGTTTCATCAACAATGAAATTCACTTCATTGGCATTCATTTCAGTGGCATCATATGATCTTATCATCTATTTGCCATTGCACCGAATGAACATGAATTGTTCACAGGTTGAGTCTTTCAGGCTGCACCGTTCAGGGCAGAATACTTTCTCGGCTGTGCTAAATACCCTTTCAACTGGGGCTAATGAGGCTGGAATGCTAAGATGATGAGGGACCAACTGAACCAGAGTTGGAAAACTCAGAACTGCAGTGGGTCACTGTGACGATCTGTACATGGCTGACTGAGGCATTCGTTCACCTCTACAATCAGCAATCTGCTGATATTATAAGTTTGCAGTTTATATTTCCTGATCATAGATTACTAGTTGTTGAGAGGGTTAGCACATGTCAACATAACAGGCTCAGCATCCCTTTATACTTTTTAGCCAGGCTGCTGGCATGGGATTAGACTAGTATAGGAGGCAGTCTGACTTCAGCCACCTTACTTCTATAGAGGAAGACTGGCAGTTCTTGTTCTTAGCAGTTAGGGCTGTCTGCCACTGTCAAGTGGCATGGTCTCCAGACTACATCAAAGGCATTTCCTGTCTAACTGGTTGGTTAACAGCTAATTGGCTCTGTATGGACATCCTGGTGGCTTAATTAAACAAACAGGTTTAGGGCCTGAACTGATAGCCTACAATTATTGTTTGCTTAACAGGGTGTTTCTGACTGGGAAAAGATGCTGCATGTTGCCATGTTTGGGTATCATAGTCATGGTTATAAGAGAATGAGGGTGTACTATGTGTAGGGTGTAAGGTGGTATTCTATCAGAAATAACAAAGTATTAAAAAAATTGTTAAAATATTTCAGGAAAGTTTAATAAAACCAAATAATTTATTTTCCCCAGTACATATTGAGAAAGTACTCAGATGTACTCGTAATGTACTTGTAAAATATGAGAACAATCAGTACGAGTACGAGTCCATGACCCACAAGTTTTATGAGTACGAGTACTTCAAAAAGAACGATAATATTCTCCGTCTATCCTCAAGCCTCTGGTTTCCCAGGTCAGTCTTCGGAATATGTTTTAATGTGTTGCCGTGAACACCTTGGGCGATATGCTGTCACCCTGTCGTACTCCTCACTCGATGTTGATCTTGTTGCTCTTTTTGTGTAGGTGGACTGTCACCTAACTGTTGGTATAGGTGTCTTTCAGGAGTTTGGTGTACACATTTTCTATCCCCCGTTCTTGAAGGGAGGTCAGTATTTCTTGAGTTTGCACCAATTCGAAAGCCTACTCGTAGTCGACGAAAGCAATGCAGAGCAGGATATTATATTCTCGGCACTTCTCTTTCAGTTGGTTTACGATGTGTATGTGGTCTGTCATTGAGTACCCGGTACCTGCTTCTGAATCTTGCTTGCTCTCATAGTTGGTTTTCATCGAGTGTCTTCTCTAGCCTATTCGTTAGTATCTTTGTGAGTAATTTGTAGATGTTTGATATCAGACATATCGGTCTGTAGTTCTTTAAGTCTTTCTTATTTCCCTAGAAGATTATCACCATCTTTGCGTTCTTCCATGCGGTGGCTATTCGACTTTCTCATAAGCATTTAGTATACAGCTTAGCCAATGTTTTCAAGATGGTATCTTCTCCTGCTTTTAATGTTTCAACGTTTACATGGTCATTGCCTGATGTCTTCCCATTCTTCATATCCACCTCCCATGATGTTATCTCTGGTAACTTTTCTGGGTCGGTGTGAATTATTGTACTCTGTTCACTGTCCTATAGCTCGGTGTAGAATTCCTCTATTTGTTCCATAATCATATCTTGGTCTTGTATTTCTCTACCCTGCTTGTCTAGAAGTGTAATCAGTCTGTCTTGGCCTAGTGCCTGTGTTCTTCTTGCTTTCTTTTTTTGTAGACTAGCCTGGATTTGAAGCCATGCACAGTCAAACCTCTCTTTGTGGTCAACTCAGTATGTTATGATGTATGATGTGGAATTAGCTAAGATGTTGCTCACTTCAGTCACTTGACTTCTCAACTTTCAAGTGTCAATACGTATGACTAGAATTGACCAAAATCAAAAATGTGCAATTGCATATTTGTGTTTCAGCTTCAACTCATGCATGCCTTAGCTCCTGTTGGAAATATACATACTTTTAAATTCACAAACATGTTTCCTGGCATAACTATGTGTCATTTTTTGACTATGTGAGACTTCTGCATCCTTTCCCTTGAACATGTTTCAAGTGGATTACAAGCATATCCCACATGAACACATATTTGGGATGAAAACGGTTGTCAAAGTAGTCTTCATTTGCAATGTAGTAAATGTACCGTAATATCTCTGGGTTAAAAAAGCTCATAGGCAATAACAAGATAAAAATAAGAACATTGTTTGTATACAATTAATAAAATAAAATGTGTCTAAACGACAATTAAACATTTTAAATTAATAAGTTAAATTAATAATTAATTAAATTTAAGCCAAATAATTGAAATGTAATTTCTACTATAATTATAACAACATGAAACAAAATCACTATATTAAAATGTTATTATTATACTGTTAGTGGTGGTTTATTGTATTATTACATAGGCATATTGATCGTATTGTTGTTTGAATACACTTACACACAGTTCTACACTAGTTAACACGTGCATGAGACTACATTATATATATTATATAGCCATTGGTGTGTTAAAATAAGTTTTACATAAATAGGAGTTTAAATGAGATCTCAAAAAGTTCCGCAGATTATTAACAGGAACAAAAATGGGTAACTATTGTTGACATATTGTCGACCCTAGCCTAGGTCTAGGACTAGGCGCTTACCTTGGCTTAGCAGTCCGAGTATGCAATTGACAGACGTTTCATTAGACATTGTTTTGTGTTGGGTTGCATTAATTATCTGTTACCTTCCAAGGTGATCGCAGGCATTCACTGCATAACATATAGTAAAATAGCATTCTGAAGAATTCATTCACGGCATAGTCTTTGAAGAGTGTCAGTTTGTATTTCACTGTCACTATCTTCAACTTAATTGTTAGTCGTCTTTGAAATTCGGCCGCGTCGTGACAGCCCATCTAATTAGACTGTTCTATTGCTAATATCCCAAGTTTCCACTCATCGTGTGTCCATCTTGTTCCTTGTTCTTCACATTGCACAATGACTGAAATAGTTGATCATTATTCTTCATTTGACACGGCTCACAAATTAATTAGTATGCGGATGTGGTATTGTTTACGTTTATCCACTTCTAACCGGAAGTAATCGAAGCTCCTCGGAGAAAAGACATGTGCAGTGAGACATGTAGTGTCGATGTGGGAGATTCTACATATCTATGGCATATGCAATAAACATCAGTCGACTATCCAAATATGTTAAAACGACCACAATTGGTTGAGTGCACTAACTGAAATGTAAGCCAGTTTAAATATCAAATTAATTACAACTTTTTGTCGATGAATTACCTCGTATAAATTACAGTTGAATTTTCCTTCATTATTCTTCGTCTCCAACATTTCAAGTTGGAAGATCTCATTATAATAATCCCGCAAATCAATGAGATAGACAGGGCCTATCAGCGGGGTTCATAAATACCGCCTAAAAATCTGTTTTCATCGCAGATATACTTATTGGCATTATTACAACAAATGTATATTAATAAACAAGCAGGTAGATTGCAAACCAAGTGAATACTTTTTATGTCATCCACTTAACATGGAGACATTTATAATAATTGTTTCCACTGTGTTCTGTCTGACATTGTTGCAGCCAGACAAGTCTCACTGAGACCAGTGTTCCTCTGAATGGTGTCTCACAGGGCCATATCATATCTCCGAGGCCCCATGGGTTTCCAAAGCAGATCTGGGTTAGCAAGTGAATAGTGTACAGAACTTATATTTCCATCTTGTATTTATTGCATTGTGTTTATTTTCCAGAGTCCCCAACAAGCAAGAGGCCAGTGTGTGACAACTGTGTCATTAAGACAGAAGTGCAGTTGACATCAAAGAGAAGATTGTTGTGCCAGTGAAATTTGACAGAGTTCAGTGTCATACTCACAGAATCACGTGAACAACTTTTGTCAAAGACGACGTGTTTGTGAGAGAAATCACTAGCGGAAGTGTTGGTATGTTTGTTGATTGGGGGACTTTGTGGGGGTCCATGGAAGGATTACTCCAGACAGTCTTCATCCGTGTTGAGTCATACTCATATGACTCAGTTATGAGTGGCTACACTCACCGGTTGAGTCATACTCATAATTATGACTCAGTTATGACTGACTGTAAATAGTACAATATCAACAAATAAAAGTTATATTAATCTTATTTATGAGAAGATTGTCTACCAAGAACAGAAGTCACAAACATATTCATATTTCTGGCTCAACTTTGGATATAAGAGACTCAACATTGGATACAAACAGGCTCAGCATTGGATATAACTAGGCTCAACATTGGATAATAACAGGCTCAACATTGGATATAAACAGGCTCAACATTGGATATAAACAGGCTCAACATTGGATATAAACAGGCGCAACATTGGATATAAGCAGGCACAAAATTGGATATATACAGGCATAACATTGGATGACAGGCTCAACATTGGATAATGACAGGTGCAACATTGTATATAAACAGGCTCAACATTCGATATAAACAGGCTCAATATTGGATATAAACGAGTGACTAAACTGAACAGTTATGTCTGTCTGAAAGTGATATAAACTGAAGGCCGTTGCACCCGACACTCCACAAGTCAAGTTTCTTCTAGTGATGCCCGATTGAGGGTAAGTACATTGATAATTTTTATTATTCTAGTTTTGACATTTAAAGGAAACAAAATTATACCCCACCTTTTTAGTCCTTTGGCCGAAGGTCCAAGGGACTATTGCCATCACTCTGTGTCCACCGTCCGCCGTCCGCTGTTAGCTGCCGTATTTCAGTAACCGTTCAGCAACTTTTTCTCTAATTTTGCATAGACATATCTTAGGCCACTGCCACTATGCTCGAGAAATCTGTATTTGATTGAATTATTTTAAGGGCTCCCTAGGGCCTCCAAGGACCCCAAAACTGGTACAAATGTAACATTTGGCTTATTTTTTCAAAAACTGTTCAACTTTTTATTTTGCATAGATATATCTTAGGGTGCTGCCACTATATACAAGAAATCTGTATTTGATTGAATCATTCTAAGGGCACCTAAGGGGCCCCCAAAGTGCAACAGTTTTACATTATCTAGTGATGTGGTTTTGAGAAGGACCCTTGAGACCACCCCTAACAGTAGATTTTGTTTAATGTGCCACCAAGTCAAAACCATGACTAAACTCTGCAGCCTAGTGCTACTGTTCCATTGAATGGTGTGACTGTGGTGTCTATTGGTTAAAGATGTATTGTCTGTAGAAACATGTAGGTGACAAACATAGAAAATTAATATTCTGGACAACTGTAGTGTGAAATATCCTACACTTTATTGATATCAAATGCATTCTACTGTTCTGTTTACGCTTGCCATGCCTTGTGTAGACATGGTACTGTGTAAATCAGTTGTATAAATATAGACTAATAATTACAGATTCACAATATAGTTGACACCTGAAACAACAAAATGTCAACCATTAGAAGAGTTGACATATATGAATGTCACCCACTTGACAGGTTTAATTGATCTATTCAGCAATGAGGACACTGCTTAGGCCTCACTCTGGACACTGTCACTCACAGTGTTGTGTGTTGTCTTAGTTGGTGCATTGAGCTAATCTACTTGACCATGAATCAGTGATGGCTCTGGTTGTGTATTACACCCAGCTGTGGAGCTAAGATTCTCTGCCTGCTATTGTTTGATGGAAACTGTGACTAATGTGTAATTGGTCACTGGCAGTAGGTTGTGTCAACAGACAGCATTAAGCCACTAGACCCCTGTTAAACTGGACAGTTGCCTGTAGGTTTTAAACTGTGTCAAACAGTGAGTCTACCTTTTGCTCTCAAATAATCTGTCCTCTTAGTTTTACATATGAAGGCATAATCTGGCATAACTTGATAAGTCTTTGTAGCAGCACATTTGTACTTCCAGTGTATCATTGCAACATAACATACATATTACATACTGTGTGCCACATTTGAATATTGTGCATGTACTATTTCCTTGCAATCCATTTCCATATATAATGTAAAACTTCAACAGCCGTTTTCTTCATTTTCCCTTTTTGATCCCTACCATGTTCAATGATCCATAACTTCGCCAATTTCTGTAGCAGTCATATTTTTTGAAACCGTGTAAAGCATCCTACCAAACCTTTACAAGGATGTAAGAAAACAATGTTACAATTTTTCCGACTTATCACTCATTTGGTCAGCCGGGGTCACATATAGACGTATTAGTCCAAAGGACTTCAGGGCCATTTGGCCCATTTTTATTATAGTTTTTATATACTATTATATTATAATTAATACTTGAAAGGTTTGCAGAAAGGTCCAAGTCCACTCAAAACATTTTGAAAAAACTAATGAAATTGCCCCTGATCGACTCTTAGGTGTTTACACATTACAGGTTTTTTCTTCATAGTGTAAACAAAATATGCAAATATAAAAAAACATGTTTTAAAGACCCACAGGCTTGTTTCGCCCTGCAGGGGGTATATTTTATTGCTGGACATCTTCCAGTTAGTGAAACAGATTACTTTTGACATGATCTGGCATTGCCAATTCAAATGATATGGATGGATTTAAAATTAATTAATTAATAAACAAAATGAAAGAAATGGTGATATTTATACCTATCATAACCTATGGTCCAAGTGTGTCAACGTATATGGTCAGTTATCACGAAATGTTGACAAAATTTGTTTTTGGGGGGTAAATTTAGAATTCAATATATAATGTTTTCCTTTTAGTCACTAACAGACATGGGGTCAAATACATTTGTATTTGAAAGTATGTAAATACTTTTTATAAGTATTTGTATTTGACATGAAAGTATTTGTATTAAAATACTTTCCTAAAGTATTTGAAATGTTCATATACATAGGATGTGATTATCAATAAATGACAACTTAAAATTATTCTTGTTTGAATTCTTAAGAATTGAGCAATTTTACTATGTCATTTGGTAATTCACCACTTTTCCGCTCAGAAATAATGGCAGGGTAATGCCATTATGTGAGAAGTCATTAAGATCACTGTGTGATAAGCCAACATCACCTTACTTGTCAGTTGTCACTGTGATGCAATCAGCAAAAAGCAGATTCTGTTGCACTGGTCTGTCTGTCTTTTGATCATAGTTTCCAAGCCCCAGCTAACCAAACAACCTACCTGGTACCTAACCAATGTGACAGCAGCTGCTAAGGCCAGCTATTGTGTCTAATATTTGCTTGCTATCTGTGGGTTAAGAGAAGGTGGTGGCTTCTCAAGTCAGGTGGTACCATCATCATAAAAGCCAGGTTCGTTGTAACTGCAAGTTAGTTGCCTATGAACCTACAAACCATGGTTAGCAATATTGTATTTAAATACTTTTGTATTTCAAAGTATTTGTATTTATATTTGACTCGCTTAAGAGTATTTGTATTTAAATACATTTCAATGTATTTGACCCCATGTCTGGTCACTAATAAACAACATGTCAGGCCAATCGTGAAATAAATTTGGGTAGCTTAATTATTAAACTGACTTTTTGGGATCACTTTGAACTTGCGAGTCTGTGTTACTCGATACCGAGCGTATACATGTACATCATATATATTTAACATACTTATGGTATTTCAAATTTCTTCTATTTTGATTGTATTTTTTTGAGCACGTAACAGGCTTATGGTTAAGAATCGATAGCAGTGGCAACTTTTATTAAATTTCTTTTGTTTTCATGCAATTTAAAAATTAGGGTACCTTTTCTGTCTGCCATTTAGAAGAGACAAGAGGTCATATAACTACTTGTCATTCTAACGGACACTGTTTGAATAAAATCACTGTAAGTTCAAATATAAAACAAACAATTACCTTTTCAACGTAGCAATGTTTGTGCGGATACTATTGGGTCTTGTCTTTCTGGTGATGTTTAGAAAAAGTATACGTTCGGTATTGGAGAATGGAATTTTTCTTTAATATTTCTTAAATAGAAAGTAATGGTCTTAAGTGGAATCTGATTACTGTTCCTTGGCCTCTCTGAGTGTTCCTCGGTGACAGCTAAATGCACTAGTTTCCAATCGTCATCACTTGGGTAAAAATGCAGCCCTACTCTTAAGTAAAAAAGTAGTGTTTATAGCAAGAGATGTCTTAAACAACTAAGTATCGTGTAGATTATTTTTGTAATATTTAGCAGGATGAAACAGTCTTCTTTTTGGCTTATGGACCAATGTGCAGATGGAGCGATTTCAGTATTGGGAACTTGGAGAGTCGGTCAAAAAATGGATGGTGTCAAGTAACGGCATGGTTTGTTCTGACATCATTGCTTTAACTCTAAGGAAGGCGAACGTTGAAGGCACCGAGCGGGTCATCACACCTGACAGGCCTACGAAACTCAAAACTTTCATATTCCCATCTTCATCTCTGTAGTGCAATACCATTGGGTGGATGCTTACCTGTGCTTTGCCATAGTACACAGACCCTATCTCCTCTATGTATTTGACCTGCCAATTCTCTGCATAGTCCATCTGGCATGTGGCTTCCATCATAGGATTAATCATACTGGTCAATAAAGGAAACCAAGACTAATTCGGTTTCCAGCATGTATCAAACATATATAGTACTACAATAATAACAAGAACACAGGGTTGTGGGTTAAAACGAAGATCGCCAAGCATTTTATTATTATGTGACCACATGTCACATAATTACCCATAGCAAACATTATGCAGCTATACATAAATACGATCTCCCAAGCACACTCCATCATAGGTATAAGCTTACCTGTGAGGTGTGCAGATTCTGCCACAATGAGCTCTGAATTCTGGGATTTCTCTCATGAGTGTTCAGTGTTTCCCCTAGGTGAAATGATGGGCGAGGTGGTTGGGATGGGGTACGCGAGCGCCGCAGGTGGGAAGCATTGCTAGGGGGGTCCAGGGGCATGCTCCCTCTGAGATTAAAAAAAAACTAGTTTTAAAATGGTGCATTCTGAGTTATGTTTTAACCTTTACTCTTTAATATAGAGGGGAAGATATAAAACAACAAGACACTACTTGTAAATGTAGTAATCATGATTGCTAAAAGTCAGTAATCATGTTGAGACGTGGTTTCCACTGACCATTGGTACTCAGTAGAGGTGTGGTTTCCACTTGACCACTGGTACTTGGTTGTGGTTATGTTTTTCTTGCACTAACCCTTGGCCTTATTACCTCAATGACAGAGTCTGTAAAAAAGTAAAAGGTAAGTTCTTATAAAGCGCAAGACTGCTCAAAGCGCTTTACACTTTACTCCCTGGCAGACATTTCTCAAGTTGTGTCCTTTTTATAAAACAGGATAAGTTGTTTAGTATATCCAAAGTTATTGATAACCCGTTAGTATACACGGTTTTGGGCAGTAGGCGGTTTTTATGAGATGTGAACTTCGGTGGTTTAAATTAAAGTCAATACTTCACTCAAATCAACTTTCCCAAACATTTATTTGCATAACTTATATCTTATGAATGACATTCCTTATTTTGCAAAAAAAACCGGCATGGAACATTAGTTGAAACTTTAATAGACTTGTGCCGTGAGCATTTGCGTCGAATCCGGACCCACCTTGATTTTGCCGTTATAAGTTGAGTTTTGCTTAACTTTGATACCTCAGTGAGATAGTTCCATCATTCAACATTATCCTAGGCATATTTACTTTTAAGAATATTGCGTCTTACGCCCATTTGAGGCGTAAATAGCGCCCCGGTTTGTATCAACATATGATGCTATAGCTGTCATTTTACGTGCACTGTGAGGTAACAGACTAGTGCAAACTGGGTCGCTATTTGAGCTTCAACAGGGTCCGGATTCGAAACAAGTGCCGACTAGTGAATAGGATCGATGGTTTTTATTTGGGCTTCAAGAGTCCGGATGTGGCAATCAATAAGGTGAACCTAATGAGGGATGGACCATTCCCGGGAAGAAGGGAGAAGAAAGTGAGTTGTCCAACCGATAACACAAAAGGGGACTTAACACAACAAAAGTGTAATCATCAGTTCATTTGTATAAACTGCCGCGACAGACGAGTAATCAGGTTGGAAGTCGTGCAAGCATTGCACGAATACCTGTCTGAACGCATGCACCCAGAGCAGGAGGACGTCATCTAAGACATGAAGGAGTTAGTGATGTCACGCCGTCCGAGATCATTCGTTGAGCATGGTGTGTGCATCGTCAGGCGCCTTTTCCCAGATGAGGCATCTGACTTTGCAGCCGAGCAGTGGGAAAACATGACAAATGTGCCATTCCTGCCTGATGGCTGTGATCTCGGTTGTGAGTTGACTGTCAGACTGCGCAAACTTCTGCCAGTCACGACAGGTTCAGTTCAGAAGGTGTTGGCATCTCTGGCTTGTATGAGTCCATATTATATGCAGACCGAAAGGTTCGTGAGCCACCACAAAACCTCGTGGTCCACAATCACTGCACCAGTTTGAATGAGGACTTGAGAAACGCATGACTCATGGTGGCACTGAATAGTGTGGGCACCGCCTACTATGACCCTCGACCTGGTGTCGTCAAATTCTTGGAGAAGACAAGAAGATGCTGGGCTCCGCGAAACGGGATTCGCCTAGTCAAATTGAGACAACTGTCAAACATTCTGACTTGCACGATACGCCTCATGTCTCTATGATTACTGCATGTATTGGTTGTAATAAAACATGCTTCTAGGATATATATATGTGTAACATTTATTTTCATGCCAAGATGCAGTCGTGACTCATCACAGTAGGCCCCACAACTATGTGAATATAAAGATAATAATACATTATATTAAGCTTTCAAAATGCCTAAGGGTTATGAACATAATAATTAATGTATGCGTAAACTGCCCCTTTTACCCATTAGAAGTGCCTTTTTAAGACATTGCCTCCCCAGTGAAAATTCAATAAAAAACACCCTGATACAATTTGAGCTACCCCAAGTGGTAGGTAACAGGCCATTGTAACATTTACCTAGGCCTGCTCTCCAGCTATGTCAAGCTGCCTAGGTAAATACTACAACAGCCCACTTCCATGGCTTCTCTGAGCTCATTTTGGACATCAAAGCTGATTCTGCTCCCCTCTCCTGGAGTAAAGGAGCCACATAGTGACTGCAACAAGCTGATGACTCCAGGCGTGGCTCGATTGCAATTTGATAGGCCCGTGTACACATGATGACATTTTATTCAGAGAAATTATGGATACCCTTTGACCTGCCTGTAAGCAACAGGTTGACTATGAATGGTTTGGTCCATTAACTGACCGTTATACGCAATAGACAGGTTACCGTTATGGACAGGTAGTGGGCAGTCTAATAGGAAGTCATTCGGGACTTTCAAAAGTGACCGTTATGGACAGGTGGCCGCTAAGACAGGTTTTACTGTATTAAAATGTTATTATTATAATGTTAGTGGTAGTTTATTGTATTATTACATAGGCATGTTGATCTTATCGTTGTTTGCATACAGTTACACACAGTTCTACTCTAGTGAACACGTGCATTAGACTACCTGTATATATTATATAGCCACTGCTAAGTTTTACGTAAATAGGAGCTTAAATGAGATCTCAAAAAGTTCCGCAGATTATTAACAGGAACAAAAATGGGTAATTATTGTTGACATATTGCCTACCCTAGGCGCTTACCTTGGCTTAGCAGGCCAAGTATACAATTGACAGACGTTTCATTAGATATTGTTTTATTGGTTTGGATTAATTATCTGTTACTATTCAAGGTGATCGCAGGCATTCGCTGCACAACATATATAAAAAAATGCATTCTGAAGAATTCATCCACAGCGTAGTCTTAGAAGAGTGTCAGTTTGTATTTCACTGTCATGGTCTTCAACTTAAGTGTTAGTCGTCTTTCGTCCGCATCGTGACAGCCCGTCTGATTAGACTGTTATATAGCCAAATACCAAATTTCCACTCATCGTATGTCCATCTTGTTCCTTGTTCTTCACATTGCACGATGACTGTGAAATAGTTGACCATTATTCTTCATTTGACACGGCTCACAAATTAATTAGTATGCGGATGTGGTATTGTTTACGTTTATCCACGTCTAATCGGAAGTAATCGAAGCTCCACGGAGAAAAGACATGTGCAGTAAGACATGTAGTGTCGATGTGGGAGATTCTACATATCTATGGCATATGCAGTAAACATCAGTCGACTATCCAAATACGTTAAAACGTCCACAATTGGTTGAGTGCACAAACTGAAATGTAAGCCAGTCAAATTAATTACAACTTTTTGTTAATGGATTACCGTGATAATTATAGTTGAATTTTCCTTCATTACTCTTCGTCTCCAACATTTCAAGTTGGACGATCTCATAATAATCCCACAAATCAATGAGATAGACAGGGCCTATCAGCGGGATTTATAAACACCGCCTAAAAATCTGTTTTCATCGCAGGTTATTGGCATTATTACAACAAATGTATATGAATAAACAAGCAGGTAGCTGGCTTACTAGTAAACCAACGCCACTAAACTGGGTCCCTGTCTCCCATGTTAGCAGAAGGGAAAGCAAATCGGTCTACACAAATTCAATGCATAGCGGTGCCACATGCAGTCAAGTTGCTTAATATAGGAGCATAGTTGACCAGGCCAAAAATGTAAGTACCCAGCATTCGACATATAAGCTAATGATTATGTTATAGCTTGATATAATTTTATTTTAAACAGTCTGGTTGCTTATAACATTTTAAACTAACTCGGCACACTCACATTGCCAACAAGCTATAATTTAAGTAGTTAGCATTATACTGTCATAGTTGGACTAGGTCTAGCAATGCACTGGTCAGTATTCTTCTTCGCCTTCTCTAGCTTCTTAGAGTGCTGGCTCTTGTCTGCACAGAATCATACATCTCAAATGTTGAGACTAGGTCTCTGACACCATGCTGTGGGAAATGACCAAACAACCTGTAGAAACTGAAATAAAGCCAGAAAAAGGTTCCTTAGGGCACATTCCATCACCTGACAATCACCCACAAGGAACCCCCAAGGGAGGGGTAGAAGAGGAAGGCTCATAAACAGGGAACATGAAAGGAAGAAGATAGGTTACATTGGGAGAAACCATGAGGAAATGTTGAGAAAGAGACAACATCAGGGGACCACATGTGGTTGATGGCCTGTGGTCCCACAGAGCAAACAGGACAAACCAAGTGAATACTTGTTATGTCATCCACTTAACATAGAGACATTTATAATGATTGTTTCCACTGTGTTCTGTCTGACCAGTGAGACCAGTGTCTCACAGGGCCATGTCATGTCTCCAAGGCCCCTTGAGTTTCCAAAGCAGAACTGGGTTAGCAAGTGAATAGTGTACAGAACTTATATTTCCATCTTGTATTTATTGTATTGTGTTTATTTTCCAGAGACACCAACAAGCAAGAGGCCAGTGTTATTGGATATAAACAGGCTCAACATTTGATATAAACAGGCTCAACATTGGATATAAGCAGGCGCAAAATTGGATATAAACAGGCGCAACATTGGATATTGACAGGCTCAACATTGGATATTGACAGGCGCAATATTGGATATAAACAGGCTCAACATTGGATATAAACAGGCGCAAAATTGGATATAAACAGGCGCAACATTGGATATTGACAGGCTCAACATTGGATATTGACAGGCTCAACATTGGATATAAACATGCTCAATATTGGATATAAGCGAGTGACTAAACTGAACAGTTATGTCCGGCTGAAGGTGATATAAACTGAAGGCCGTTGCACCCGACACTCCACAAGTCAAGTTTCTTCTAGTGATGCCCGATTGGAGGGTAAGTACATTGATAATTTTTATTATTCTAGTTTTGACATTTCTAGGAAAAATAATTATACCCCACCTTTTTATTACAATATATACTATAATATTATAGTTAATACTGGAAAGGTTTGCAGAAAGGTCCAAGTCCACTCAAAATGTTTAGAAAAAACTAATGAAATTGCCCCTGATCTACTCTTACACATTACAGGTTTTTTCTTCATAGTGTAAACAAAACATGCAAATGTAAAAAAAACATGTTTTAAAGACACACAGGCTTGTTTCACCCTGCAGGGGTATATTTTATTGCTGGACTTGTACACATCTTCCAGTTAGTGAAACACATGTTACTTTTGAGATGATCTGGCACTGCTAATTCAAATGATATGGATGGATTTTAAATTAATTAATTAATAAACAAAATGAAAGAAAAGACAAGATTTATACCTCTCATAACCTATGTGTCCAAGTGTGTCAACGTATATGGTCAGTTATCACGAAACGTCGACTGTTTTTTGGGGGTAAATTTAGAATTCAATATATAATGTTATCCTTTTAGTCACTAATAAACAACATGTCAGGCTAATCGTGAAATAAATTTGGGAAGCTTGATTACTAAAACTGACTTTTTGGGATCACTTTGAACTTGCGAGTCTGTGTTGCTCGATACCGAGCGTATACATGCACATCATGTATTTAACATACTTATTATGGTATTTCAAATTTCTGCTATTTCGATTGTATTTTTTTGAGCACGTAACAGCCTTATGGTTAAGAATCGATAGCAATGGCAACTTTGATAAAATGTCTTGTTTTCATGCGATTTAAAAATTAGGGTACTTTTCTGTCTGCCGTTTAGAAGAGACAAGAGGTCATATAACTACTTGTCATTCTGAGGGACACTATTTGCATAATATCACTGCAAGTTCAAATATAAAACAAACAATTACCTTTTCAACGGAGCAATGTTTGTGCGAATACTATCGCGTCTTGTCTTTCTGGTGATGTTTAGGAAAGGTATACGCTCGGTATCGGAGAATGGAATTTTTCTTAAATATTTCTCAAATAGAAAGTAATGGTCTTAAGTGGAATCTGATTACTGTTCTTTGGCCTCTCTGAGTGTTGCTCGGTGACAGCTAAATGCACTAGTTTCCAATCGTCACCACTTGTGTGAAAATGCTCTAAGTAAAAAAGTAGTGTTTATAGCAAGAGATGTCTTAAACAACTAAGTATCGTGTCGAATATTTTTGTAAAATTTAGGAGGATGAAACAGTCTTCTTTTGGCTAATGGACTCCGTCACGAAGTGTGGGGCATCAAGTGATAGAAGAAACTTAAATAGGACAGACAGTGTCAATAAAACATGTGACATCAGACAGATCAGTTGTATTGTTTAATAACTCAGTAACAAGCTAAAATCACGTGATGTTCCATTCTTAGCCAAATAAATTAATTAGGTGTAGTCATCTTGCTACATGGTGCTAATGAGGAGAACAAACAACACTATTCTACTAAAGTGCTTTCTGTTACAGTCATTTCTTATGTTAGTAATCCAGTAACCATTTCAATCACCGCCTTGGTAAACTAAACTTGTCTACTATACTGCTACATTACCGCATTAGTAGTCCATATTCTAGATTGTAGCATAAAACGAAATAAACATGTATTTTGTTCAGCAATGCGTCTACCATCGCCTAAACGTTATGTGCCTCTTCGATATTGGCATCATCTGATTATCTTAGTCTATTTTCTCAACAACGGCCATTGCTGGAGTTTGTTTCACGTGGGTCCAACTCTGACAGATCCCGGATGATAGCGACAGGGATATTTCTCCACCCCTCACAATGTGGGTGAAATACTCTGCCCACTTCATAGCAACAGTCATGGTAACATGAGGTGTCTCTCATCATCCATTAAGCCATTGACTGCATTCAGGCTCCAAGAATCCACTTGTCTGTGGCTACTTCTTCTTCCAGATCTTCCAAGATCTTAAATCGTGTCTCAACCCTGCATAAAGCTACGCATAGCTCTGCACAGCTCTTCATGATGTGGCCATTCTTAACCAGGTTGTAGGCTTTCTTCTTTATTGACCCTCCTACACCATCGCACTGGCCCTTACCATGGCTGGCCTCCAGCCAGGCCCAGCTGGCTCGTACACCAAATAACAAGGGGAAATGGCCATCCAACATGCAGATGGAGCGATTTCAGTATTGGGAAGTTGGAGAGTTGGTCACAAAATGGATGGTGTCAAGTAAAGGCATGGTTTGTTGGAGCTCTAACATAATTGCTTTAAGGAAGGCGAACGTTTAAGGCACCGAGTGGGCTGTCACACCTGACAGACCTACGAAACTAAAAACTTTCATATTCCCATCTTCTTCTCGGTAGTGCAATACCATTGGGTGGATGCTTACCTGTGCTTTGCCATAGTACACAGACCCTATCTCCTCCATGTATTTGACCTGCCAATTCTCTGCATAGTCTATCTGGCATGTGGCTTCCATCATAGGTTTTCATGAGTGTTCAGTATTTCCCCGAGGTGAAATGATGGGTGAGGTGGCAGGGATGGGGTACGTGAGCGCCGCAGGCGGGAAGCGTTGCTAGGGGAGTCCGGGGGCATGCTCCCCTGAGATTTTTTAAAACTAGCTTTAAAATGGTGCATTCTGAGGTATGTTTTAACCTTTACTCTTGAATATAGAGGGGAAGATATAAAACAACAAGACACTACTTGTAAATGTAATAATCATGATTGATAGAAGTCAGTAATCATGGTTGTTTCATCGTGTTGAGGTGGTTTCCATTTTACCACTGGTACTCAGTAGAGGTGTGGTTTCCACTTGACCACTAGTATTTGGTTGTGGTTATGTTTTTTTTGCATTAACCCTTGGCCTTGTTACCTGACAGAGTCGGTAAAAAAGTAAAAGGTAAGTTCTTATAAAGTGCAGGACTGCTCAAAGTGCTTTACCCTTTACTCCTTGGCAGACCTGTTCAGTCGAATACCATCTCGACTTCTCTGGGAAGCATACAGGGGTATCATCTGAAGATCTTTCTTCATCACCTTTAAATTATTATAATATCATAATATTATGGCAAATTGGTGGTTTATATTCTAAAGATTATATCTTATTTGCTGTTAGCATGCTATGCAATTAATTAAACAGTCATTACTGGAATGCCAAAATAGTATGTTTCTATTAATCGCAAGAATGTTTCTCAAGTTGTGTCCTTTCTATAAAACAGTACAAGTTGTTTAGTATATCCTAAGTTATTGATAGTATACATGGTTTTGGTGTGAACTTTGGTGGTTTATAAGTAAATATTTCACTGAAATCAACTTTCCCAAACGTTTATTTGTACAACTGGTATCTTACGAATCACATTCCTTATTTTGCTTTAAAAAAACCCGGCATAGAACATTAGTTCAAACTTGAATAGACTTGTGCCGTGGGCATTTGTGTCGAATCCGGACCCACCTTGATTTTGCCGTTATAACTTGAGTTTTGCTTAACTTTGATAGTTCCATCATTCAATATTATCCTAGGCATATTTACCTTTAAGAATGTTGCGTCTTACACCCATTTGAGGTGTAAATAGTGCCCCAGTTTCTATCAACATACGCTGCTACAGCTGTCAGTTTATGCCACAGATGGAGTGATTACAATACAAATGTAATTGAGTACGAGTACGATTACTATGAAGGTGTATGAGTACAATTACAAGTACGATTACTAAGAAAAAAAATGTAATCGATTACGAGTACGATTACTTTAGCATGTAATAATAATTACTTTCATGATTACTTTAAAGAATATGCTAATCCTGTTTCTACCATGAATGTGACCTTCTTGAGATTCAAAAGCATTGATCTTTTTCTGTTGCTATGACAGTATCTAGTGTTCTAATTGATTACTGCTATCCAGGTTTTTTATATAAACATATATATATAAAACTTTCACAATATATATTCAGTAAATATATTTAATGTTGATTTAGTGCTGTTGCTCGATACTCACTTAGTCTGTACTATAAACTAAATATATTAATGTATCCGCACCAAACTTTCTCAGGTATGTAATTCTAACATTGATAAATTGACTCAATCATCTAATGCTGGATTGATACTCAAAATATCCATATATTATGATACTACGAATTAATGGTATCAAACTCTTTTATATTGATTGCCAATTTAGTGGTAGTTTGATATTCATTACTATGTCAAAATGAGCATATGCAGCAGACGACTTGACAGGCGATGCCATACTTACTTATACTAAAATATGTGTGTCTTGACAGATAGCTTTATCAAACAGATAGCAGATCACAATATATCGCACAGACAGTTGGAACCGAAATGAACTGCACTTCTTAGGTTTGAAGCATTTACAGTGAAACATCAATTGTCCCTGTTGAACTGCAGGATTAGTGGCCCTAACTCAGTAATGTCATTGGGTTATACATTCATGGCTTCAGATAAAACTGCTTAAAGGAAATAAAAACAAGGCATTAGCTAAAATCCGTTTTCCATGTGTACAGAAAGTTTAGTATTGCATGTAACATTCGAGAACATTAAAAACATACAGAAAAATACATTTGTAGCATAAATTCGATTTTAAACCCGTCTGTGTAGCGATTCCCGCGGAAAATACAAATTTGGTCATTATATATAACGATGTTTCTAAATTGTATTTATCCAGACAGATCACAATCTGTTTTCACATATATAATTACAGTATATTACTGTACAATATATTTACAATTAATAAATTATATATCCATTACATTATATTTGTTTGGTTAATAAAATTTAGAAACATCATTATATATAATGACCATATTTTCATTTTTATGGCGAATAAATAATTACTACAAAAATAAAAAACAAATATTTACAAACAATGCATCATAGTATACTAAATGATTTGGTTTATATTACTTCATGAAAACAAACAAAAAAAGTGTAAAGAAAATCAATAGTTTGCATGCTGTCAGGATTGAACCGGCGTCGCCCGATTGTAAAACAAATGCAAAAGAACCAACACATTTACCAACTGAGCTATGAGGGCCGGCAGAAATTCACTAACTGATTTCAGTTGTTATGATAAATTGTACAACTCCTCCTTCATACATCGATATTCTAGTGATATTATGAGATTTTACACGTTACTTTCTGTAGTTGGATGCGATATATGTTTGCTATGTATGTATATTAGTGTACATTATCTCCCGTTGGTTGCATTCGATATCATTATTCTGAAAACGAGCCAAAGCTCGGCGAAACCTAGTCGACTTGTAGGCTCATTCGCATTCATTGTTTTGAATAAAATTTGATTCATGTGGAACCGTAAGATAACTGCTTGTTACTCTATGACGACTAGTGTTTGTATTACATCGGATTATTGCATAACAACTCATTCTGACGCTCGTTTCGCCCCAAAAGCTATACTTGTAAACATGCTCTGAATGCATGGAAAGGGTCGGCCTGATGCGAGTTTGAGTCATAAGTGACATCACATCTCGGCATCCCGAAAAGCGCGCCAAAAATATGCATATTAAAAAATGTCCGGATGTACAGCATAAAATGTGGAATTTCTAATTCATAGAATTTTTGTTGTTGTTGCTTGGTGGACGTGGAAATAGATAGCAGGATGTAATATAACATGAATTCAAGCAATGTATGTTTTTATTCCCTTTAATGAAAGACTGTAGGAGTAGCAAGCCAATGACTTGACTGTGTTGTGTTGGGGTGGCAGGCCAGCTATGGCATCCTCACTGACACACACAAACACTGGGCACAGTTACAGGTTACCCAGTTACAGATCTCTGCAAGCAAGCCAGTTGCAATTCGTATACTAACTATATTTAGAAAAACAGGGGTGGGGAGAAACAAATATGGTTTCTGAATCAAATACAAATATGTTGCATTTACAAATTTCAAATACCCTCTTTTTAAAATGGCAAATACAAATACAGTGGCTGTACACATGATCAAATACATTACACTGATAACATTTCAAATCCAGGCGGTCAGATTCAAAAGGATATCCGATTCAGATATGCAATATATTAAAAGGGACAAACACAGAATATGGTGGTGAACTTAGACAGGTTTACAGTTTACACTTAAACATACTAGACAGGGATTTAGCAGCTAACCACCCTCTGGCACCCAGTCAGGACTCAGGATTTTACAATTTTTGTGAACAGCCCCTAAGATTTATACGTAAAAATCCAAGTTTTTTATTACATTTCTTAACCACTTCAGCAATGTGCTTAGACCAAGTTAAATCATTTGATAAAATAACCCCCAAATATTTTGCATTATTGACCTCTTTCAAAATTTGCCCGCCCATGTGATAAAAATGATGTAAATGAAGACCAGAAGTTGTGCTCATTATATTGCATTTAGAAATATTAAATGTCATGTCCCAATCAACACTCCACTTAACAAGGCTGTCTAAATCTTGTTGCAATATTAGTTGATCTTGTAAAGACTGAACTGGTCTATAAATCAAACAATCATCATCAAAGAGTCTCACTTTTGTACCTGGAGAAATAACACCTGGAAGATGATTACAGTATAATAAAAACAACAGTGGTCCCATTACTGTACCCTGAGGAACACCGGATGCTACTTCTTCATCATCAGAAAATTCACCATTTATCAATACACGTTGAGTTCGACCCATTAAGAATGACTTTATCCAATTTTTTACATTTCCATTTATACCAAAATAATTCAACTTATTTAACAGTCTGTTGTGTGGTACAACATCAAAAGCTTTAGAAAAATTTAGAATAGCAATATCCACTTGTAGATTCTGATCGTGTAATTCCCCAGAATGCAACGATTTTCTGAACAAAAATGTTAAAAAAGGAGCTAGCTCAGAAGCATGTTATTTCAATATTCTACCTGGAATCTTATCTGGCCCACTTGATTTACTAGGGTTTATATCCCTTAGTAGCTTCTCAATACCCACCACATTAAATATGAGAGTATCAATATCTGGAAAATGAGGACCATCAAGTTTCATATTTCTATTAGGACAATCGGTGTCTTTAGTGAATACCGATTTGAATTGCCTAGATAAAATGGAGGCTTTACTGCTAGAATCAGAAATAAGTTGAGCACCAGTTTTTAGAGGGGATATACCAACTAAATCTTGCTGTTGAGACTTTATATAATGCCAAAATGGTTTTAGGTTACCGTTATCCTGAGCAGTCTTAAAATACCATTGAGGTGCTGCCAGTGAGCTTTACGTATCTGTTTCTATTTTGTTTAGCCAATTCTTTGTATTTTAACCAGTGTGTTGGGCTTTTAGAATGTTTTGCCCCATTATAGAAACGCTGTTTTTTCCTACAGTTCCTTTTCAAACTGTTTGATAACCAAGGTAAATCGACTCTAGTTTTAGACCAGTATGTTGTTACATATTTATCCATCATATTATGTATATGTTCTGTGAATAATAAATAAAAAGACTAGACTTTGTTCTTCTGAACTACATGAAACATCCAGTAAATGATCTGTGAATAATTTAGTATCTCTTCATTTGACCCCAATCTGCTTTAGACCATTTATACAACTTCCTAGGTGGTGCCTTTGTTGACATTGCTTTAATCATAATATCCACTACTATCAAATCGTGATCTGAAAAACTTGGTACAGTATTTATAGATTTAAGTAGAACTGGTTTATTCGTACAATAAAGATCAAGAATAGCATCAAGTCTTGTAGGAATTCTTTGTAACTGATTTAAGTTATGCTCCTCCAGTGTTGGTGGAATAACATCACCTAATCCTTTTTGGTCTGAACGTAAGGACACCTTACCTTACATGAATTCCAATCAATATCACCTGCATTAAAATCACCACCTACAATTATACGTGCATGAGTGTTGTTCCTAGTAATATGAGATATATGCATTAGACTTGACTGAAGAGATGTATTACAATCGACTGAGTAATCAGAGGTCGGCCTATAGTATGATGCTATATAAACTGGACTTTCATTATGAATAGATAAACGTGCCCACACAATTTCATCATGAGAGGTAAATCTGGTTTATCTAACTCAATTTCATCTATAACCAAATCTTTCTTATGAATTATTATGACACCACCACCATTAAGCGTACGATCATTTCTCAAATGACCTACTTAATTAGGAGGCAAGAACTCAGAATGTTTTATTGATTTATCTAATTTAGACTCACTAACTAATATGATATCTGGTTGCATGGTATTACAAAAATGTACCAACCCTGCCTTTCTACCTCTAGTACTAATAACGTTTGTAATTGATATTCTTAAATTATCTGATGATTTATCTGAACCACTACTTTCCTCAGATAGACAGTTTGTAGATAAAGATGTGATATTTTTAACTTGGTTATTAAGTACTATAGATGTATACATGAGTGGACTACTATGAACAATAGGTCTAAAGTAAGCAGATTTGGTCGGAGAGACTCCACTGAGTGCTGACAAACTGAGTCATCACCAGGTATACCTGATAATAAATCATAACTGTTTGAAACATTAATGTTGTATGCCTGATAAAGGAATGAAGAACAATTGACAGAATTACAACGACAACAATGCCATGTATTATTTTCAATTTGGTTAAACTCGGCCGATGACATACTGGCACATGATTTATGAAACCAAACCTGGCCAGCCTACATTCAAATCACCAGTCTACATTCAAATCACATGTTCCACAAGGATAAACACAAGCCCAAGCGTGGACCTGGGTTAACTTCAATATCACCACTCAATAATAATAATAATAACATTGTTAATAATGTAGTCTTAACAACATGTAATGTATACAATTTATGCATACTTCTTAAATAACCATCATTTGTACAAAGTCCGACATATTTATGTTGCTGCACTAAATTTTTGATAGACATAACCATGGGTAATGAAATTGAAAACTCATTCACTAATTCTACCTTTTTGTGTGAATAAATTATACCTGTGCATAGTCTTAGCAGAACCCAGACAATGATTAATCTATTATGAGCAATAATTAATACCAAAAAAACATGAAGATGTAGATTACATTGTTACAAATTGTGTTGGGGATGAATTAGATTCAACATATTTATTACACCAACTGACACTGTCATAACATAATGACATAAAATTGATAAATCGTATTTCAGAATGTTTACCAGGCAACAAAGCAAAACTAATAAGAATTTATAATACAAAAAACAGACTTCAGCATTATGTTAATTTCTGTATATGACTTACAACATTTATTATCTAAAGTTATTGACAAGATGACATAATCAAAAATGAAGTGTTACAACTTTTGAATATACCGTTATCCGGTTGTAAACAAAATATGCGCTGACGACGACAAGCCTCGACATTAAAACTGGCCCGGCGCCTTTTTGAGGTTGCCGGGCCAGTATGGGCCACCAGTTTTCATATTTTACTGTCCCGCCAGGCCACTGGTTTCAATCCAATTGACCACCATCGGAAAATAGGACAACCCTACAGCCTAATTTTTGTATTTGATATTTAAATCAAAGTTTTTTTTTTATAACTAATTAAATAACAACAACTAAAACTCAGCCATGCATATATACGATGACATGTATGCACTGCCAAACTCATTTGTGTGATTGGCAAATGGCGGGGGGGGGGTAGGAGAGCAGATGACAGGGGGGGAAGACAACAACCAGACAGATGCAAACCGAAGAAGGAGCTATTCTAAGGCAGTGATTGAGGGGGCAATAACGAAAGAGAGGGTGTTTATGGGCGACTCCATTATGAGAAAGACGGACAGGACACTGAGTGAGGGGAAGGACGTCGTTGTTTGTTTACCGGGGGCTAGGATTGAACATGTAACTGACAGGGTAGAGAAGGTATTGGGACATGGCAAGGGGGGGTCTATACTGGTACATGTAGAAACAAATAATGCAGACAGGGAGGGAAAAACTGCGATAGTACAGAAGTATAGACAGTTAGTGAGGAAGCTAAAGAAGACGAGAGTTGAACAGGTTATTCTGTCAGGAATTTTGCCAGTAATGGGAGGAAGGGGGGCAACGTATAGAAACTGCAAGAGGATGGCGATCAATGCACTAGTTGAGCAGATGTGTGAAGAAGAGGGGGTGGGATTCACAGATTTATGGGGATACTTTGTTGGTAGGGAAGATATGTACATGAGAGATGGCCTCCATCTTAGTGGAAAGGGGGCAGCAGTTTTCTCAGAGAACCTGCTGCGATCTGTTGACAGTGGGACAGGTTGCATCTATTTAAACTAGAATCGCAGGGGGGACTCACAGAAAAGCCTGAAAATGGAGGGATAGATAAAGACAGCACAAATAAATAAGGAAATAACAGTCTGGAAAACTCTTCTGAAGCTGGATATAAATGTGTTTGTTTAAATGAAAGGAGTATAGTAAACAAAAGAAATTAACTAAACATTATGGTAGAAGATATTGACCCTCATATAACAGGTATAACCGAATCCTGCACCACTACCGATATATCAGATGCTGAATTGGGACTGACAGGATATGTAATGTTTAGAAAAGATAGAATAGGAAGAAAGGGAGGTGGAGTTATTTTATATATTAAAGAATCTATTCAGGCTTATGAAATAAATTAGAAAGAGAAGCAGATTGCGAAGAAGCTGTTTGGTGTAACATAGTTACAGGAAACTCAACGTTAGTTTATCGAAGTCCAAACATAAGCATAGAAGAGAATGAAAAAATACAAAACACTATAAGGGAAATAAGCAAACGGGACTGTATTATTATGGGGGATTTTAACCACGGGCATATACAATGGAAATCTCTACAGAGTATGGGGAGTGAGGACCACAAGTTTTTAGTTTTAGTTCAAGATACATTCCTTTCTCTCAACATGTGCTAGAACCAACCAGGGGTCAGAATGTGTTAGACATAGTTTTGTCCTCACAGAATGAATTAGTTGACAATGTCAAGATATGTGAGCCACTGGGGAGTAGCGATCACAACCAGATACATTTTACCATCAAAGTAAAATCAGAAAGGAATAGTAAAAAGCAGTATAGGAGAAATTTCCACAAAGGAAGGTATAATGAAATGAGGAAATATTTAGCAAAGATAGACTGGAATAACACACTGAAAAATAAGACGGCAACAGAATGCTGGAATATATTAAAGAGTGAAATTAAGTGCATAGTCGATAAATTTGTACCCTTCAAAAAACAAGGAAAACGGTCCAAAAAGAAACAGTTATCGAAAGAAGCCATTAGAAAAAGTAAGTATAAACAAATGATGTGGAAGTCATATAGATGTACTGGAAATGATGAAGACTACAACAGTTTAACAAGATTTAACAAGATTGCCAACCAGAAAATTACTCTGGATGGCAGTTGGACAAGGAAGCCTTTTGGCTTATCGAGAGTCCAATACTTTTTATCTACATGTATCCCGCCTTTTTAAGGTGTGTGTCGATTTTATTTTTAAACATATTCACGCTACTAGCACCAACACAATTAGGAGATAATCTGTTCCATTCATTTACAGTCCTTTGTGAGAATGAGAACTTTCTTATATCTAATCTACACTGCTCCTTTACTAATGTAGCTTCATGTCCTCTGGTCCTTCTATCTTTCTTAACTGAGAAAAAAATGTTTCTATCAATATTTTCATAACCATTCAATATTTTAAACACTTCTATGTGATCTCCTCTCAATCTCCTGGTCTCTAGTGTTGTTAAACCACATTCTTTTAGGCGTATTTCGTAACTAAGATCCCTCAGATTTGGTATCATTTTAGTCGCTCTCCTCTGTACTCTTTCTAGCATATCTATATCTCACCAGTAGATATCGTCTACTTAGATTTTCAAAAAGCTTTCGACAAAGTACCACATCAAAGATTACTGCTTAAACTAAAGGCCCATGGCATAGGAAATGGTATAATAAACTGGATAGAACAATGGCTGATTGACAGAAGACAACGTGTAGTAGTTGATGGGGAGGCTTCAAACTGGAAATTGGTATTGAGTGGGGTACCGCAGGGATCAGTATTAGGACCTATATTATTCTTAATATATATCAACGATTTGGATGATGAAATAACAAGCAAGGTGTTGAAATTTGCGGATGATGCAAAAATGTTTAGAAGGATTAAAAGTTATGGAGATAGACAGCATTTATAAGATGATCTTGACAGGTTGATCAAATGGTCTGAAAAGTGGCAAATGCTGTTCAATTTTGGGAAATGTAAATGCCTCCACACAGGACATGGGAATGAAGAGGTAGAATATACAATGTACAAGTACTACTGTAAAAGAAAAGGACTTAGGGTTAACCAGTAGTGCTGATATGAAGGTTTCAGAGCAGTGCGGAATTGCAGCTTCAAAGGGAAATCAAATCCTTGGATTAATTAGGCGAAACATAACGTATAAGGAAAAAGAGCTAATAATACCACTGTACAAAACAATAGTTAGGTCTCATTTAGAATATTGTATTCAAACGTGGAGGCCATATCGCAGGAAGGACATAGATATGCTAGAAAGAGTGTAGAGGAGAGCAACTAAAATGATACCAAAACTGAGGGATCTTAGTTACGAAATATGCCTACAAAAATGCGGTTTAACAACACTAGAGACCAGGAGATCGAGAGGAGATCAGATAGTAGTGTTTAAAATATTGAATAGAAATATTTTGTTCTCAGTTAAGAAGGACTAGAGGACATGAACTTACATTAGCAAAGGAGCAGAGTAGATTGGATATAAGAAAGTTTTCATTTTCACAAAGGACTGTAAATGAATGGAACAGATTACTTGCTGATTGTGTGGGTGCTAGTAGTGTGAATATGTTTAAAAATAAAATCGACACATACCTCAGACGGGCGGGACACACATAGATAAAAGGGTCGGACTCTCGATAAGCCAAAGGGCTTCCTTGTCCACCTGCCACCTTGAGTTAATTCTCTGGGTGGCAATCTTGTTAAATCTTGTTAATTAATTATGCACCTAATAATCGGTCTTGTTACATGTTGGCTACGGATGGCAGGCAATCTCAATTGTAGAAGATATTTGTTATACTGTCAAACATTTGACAGCATTGCTAAAGACCGTGGCTGTACTGGTGGATCTTATAATACAGCTGTGCCTTGGGCGGAATGAGAGCAAGGACTCGGGACAGCGTTCACATTGTTGCACACCGACAGCCACTCGTTGTTTGCATCAGTCATCGCCAGTCATAATGATAACGTGATACACATGGTATCGCGTTCATATGCACATTTATCATGATCATTTTAATATGCCTGATCCTGGCAATACCGGCTGTGATACCACAATTAAAAATCTTCATGTAACTTTTTGTTATTACTTTTTATAGTTGCTATTTTTGTTAAAATCTAT
Source organism: Escarpia spicata (assembly GCA_963995525.1). Taxonomy (NCBI): domain Eukaryota; kingdom Metazoa; phylum Annelida; class Polychaeta; order Sabellida; family Siboglinidae; genus Escarpia; species Escarpia spicata. The sequence goes on from OZ023210.1 coordinate 65,499,308, forward strand.
CGGCATGTCAATGAGATGATGATAACAGCAGGTGAGAAGTTTAAGACATTTTATAGGTCATGTTTTCTTATAATCAGACAAAACATTAACATGGTTGCCTATGGGAAAACCAACAGTGGGCTGACCCCAATAAAGACCCTGGCAACGGAAGCATGCTATTGTCATTGCACAATCATGGAGGACGCATTTTACTTCAACTATCTTGAAACAATCACTGATAATATGTGTATGGCAAAACAACAATTGAACGGGACAAACCGTTTTTTGATATTACAGACTTCTCATTAATCTGCAAGTCCAAATCACAGTGTCGGAACACATGTCTTATAACGAGGCATGCTACTAGTTAAGCCTCAATTTGCAAATCTGTATGAAAATGTACCAATGACATTGCAGCAGGATGATCCATCAATCTTTTTTGTTTACTTCTGCTAGTTAAACACACTTGAAGATCTTGTCATTGACCCTAATGAAGCCTGATGACAGTGACTAGCTGGAGTTGGCTGTAACCCAAGCCTGTTATCAGATACTGTCTACTGGCAGGACCTTCTGGCCAATCAAGCAAGTGGCATTGTTTTCTGAATTTCTGCTTGTTAGGCTGTGTAATATTATGTAACTAAACTGCATAAGACATCTGGCCTTTTGAGAATTCACACCCTAAGGTGACTTTGTTGATTTTTACCTTTGTAAATAGGGCACAAGGTCATAAAATCAATATAAATTTGAATGTAACATTTAACAACTCGCTGTATTGAACATTCTTATAAAACACATATATTGATGGGTGTCACACATACAGGCATTTTACGAGAGTTGGAAGTATGCAATTTTTGTTAAATCTATCGGCATGTCAGTGAGATGATAATAACAGCAGGTGAGGAGTTTAAGACATTTTGCAGGTCATGTTTTCTTGTAATCAGACAAAACGTTAACATGGTCGCCTATGGGAAAACCAACAGTGGGATGACCCCTTCAACACATGGCCCTTCCTAACACAATATCATTAGCAGGGAAAACCTTAGGGGGAAATCTCAGTAATAGAAGTGTCTGTCAAATTGTGTTGAAATAAACCACATGCCAGTGAAAAAGTCACATTTCTAAGCAAAAAACAAGCATCAACCAGGAAGTATTACTTAATGTAACTTTTAAAAAACTACAATACTTACAAAACAATAACTTGGCATATGAACTCGACTTGTGTTTACCCAAAATTGCACTGGATTGTTTTATGTTTGGAGAAGGGGTCGTACAAAAAAATGCAGTACGAATTTTTGCTGTCTTTCAACATTGTAACAAAATGTTTATGAAGCTGTATCAAACTTAATATGCATTTGTTTACAAAAAAACCTGTATGAATGTCAATAACATATTTGTACTTACAACCATAACAAAATTTCTTTTGGGGAGTTTCTCAAAATGAAATAAAATGCCTTTTTTTGGTGATTTTTGACATATTTTTTAATTGTCTTTAAACATATCTAAATATCACTAAACAACATAACAAATCAGTTCTTTTTGGTCTGGAGTATTGTTTAATGTGTTAGGCATTGTCTGAGAAAAAATTGTTACTTTATCTTCAAAACATTTATTAATTTGATTTAAGTCAAAACAAGCATGTCATAGGCCATCCTACCACCTTAATCGAGCAGAATCAGAGTAACTCAATACATCAAAAACTTAATGTAATAACAGAGCTCAACAAAATATATGATTTCCCTGCACGCATGCACTCTTAACTACGTAGATATTTTGCATAGTATCTTAGTTTAGTCATCTTAACGACGTTATCGTTAAGACGACTAAACTATGTTTCTACAAATCTGCGATTTTGGAGGAATATAAGTGACTTTGTGGTGTCCTTTTGTGCCGGTGCTGAATATATCACGAAAGAACGAAACAAAAGGGCGTACGAAATAGCTACGAGGCGGCAATTTAGGCAAATTTTGGGCGAGGCGGCATAGAAAAACGGTGAGGCGGCCCGCCTCACTTGTCATATGCCAGGGGAAACACTGGTGTTTGACGGAACGTATCAACATCCTCTGCCACTAGCTTGTGGACTTATACACGACATAGTCGTTGTGAAGGGGATTAGAGCATCTACTCTGTGTGACCTGAGTGTGATGTCAAGTTGCTTGGCCAGCTCCAATGCTGCCGTTGTAGGTGAAGACATCTCAGAAACTACTTCTTGGCTGGGGTGAACTGTGGAACATATATATTTGGTATACGCGTAGGTGCGTTGGAATCAGCCGAGTTTATATGCATCAGTGAATAATCAGCAGATGATACTGAGCTTATACTCAAGTTCAGTGAAGTTGCTGGAGTAGACATGGGGCTGATATCATATTTCGACAACGTAACCTTTAAACGGTTAATTTCGTCCAGTGCTTCACCTATCATTTACTTCAGCTGTCTCACCTTAGGCTGACGTGAGAGAGGCAGCTTCACCACCAACCTACAATATGAAACTTATTCCTAATCCGCGATGTAATTGTTGTATCATTATTTGTTGTATGGCTGATAGAATATACTACAGGGCAATTCCATGATGTTACGGAGTGACATTTGACTACAAATATGACATTTCTTTTTAAATACATATTTTAATATGCAACATATATGTCAGTTGAACATCAAATACTGTTGGCCACAGAGTTAGCCTCAGACAACAGGTGAACATATTGAAAATCACTGATAACTTTAACAGTAATTAAGTAATTAGTGACACGTTACGGAGTGACGCAGTCTTTTGCACATAATCTGCTCATGGTTACACTAACTTCAAATTCAGCTCTCGTACCATGTCCTGTGTCAAGGTTTGTATATCATTAAACACATTACATTTGTAGCCTTGCAACATGCCATTCTAAAACTTCAAAAAATAATTGTAGTTGTAATTACTTAACTAATTAGCAAGGCAGCTATCGTCACGGATTGATGTTACGGCGTGATGAGACGGATTCTTCATTGTTATTGTCCATCATGATTATAATTTCAATTACTCAGGCACTCTTGTTATATCATTGTCACTCTTAAAACTTGATGTCATTGTTCAGTTGACTAGTTAAGAACCACTTAAACACTAAATAGCACTTGTTAATTTAAGAGCATTGTTCAAATTAAGGATGTTAAACCACATGCACAGTGGTTATTGTTGGCTCAGACTTTGTCATCAAAGAGGTAGTGGTTGCAATTATCACAAGTTGGTGGAGGAAGGACACGCACAACTTCATCCAAGTTAATCCAGGACTGTCTGCATTCACTGGGAAAACATACGCTTTCCCAGACTGGTCCAGGTCTGCCTTTCGTAGGATTGACAGTTCCAAACAGTCATCACTTGAGTCGACAACCTGAGCAACAAAACGCTTCATGTTTTTCTTGCCACACATCTCCACGGCGATAAAGTCACCAATGCGTGCACTGTCCTGCTTGACGACTGGTTGTTTGACTAGGTCAAAAGCAACACCAGTGTCTGCATGCAGGGTGATGGTGTCGAAATGTTCAGCAGATGAATATGTTGCACACCTCACAACATAACGGCGGATAGGGATGATGCAATGCATCATGTGTGTCTTTGGAAGTGACTGTATCCCCAACCATCGATTCTCCAGTGCAGCTGTGCCTTCCATTATCTGGTTGGCCAGAACCAACTGAACCTGACTTTTCTTGCAGTGTTTGGCTGCTATTCTGCAAAAGATTCCACATCTGATGCTCAATCTCTGGTTAAGTTTGCCAGCCAGACACGCTGCGTTGCATCACCTCCAATTCCATCAACCGGTCCTTTTCCATGCGACGTGGCAAAGAAGTTCCATGTGATGGAAACATTGTAGATCTCTTGCATGAACGTGAGATTTGTGAACATGTATTTCTGCTTAAAAAAGGTGCTGGCACCATCAGAGAAAAAGTCGATCTTCTCAATTGTTGGATAGAGGATTAATTGATGTCTGCGTCTATCCAAGTGCAGATGGTGAAAAGGGTGACTTGTGAATGATTCCAGTGAGCACTTTGGTTCTCATCTTGATTGATGGCCATGTAGTTCTCAGTGAAATCAACCTGAACCACAATGTTACGCCCATTAACAGCTCTTCTCTTCTCCTCAAATGAATTGGCTTGCGTTTGATGAAACTGTGCTGTTTGAAGTAGTCAAGTTACTTCACAACTTCAGCTCCTGCGTCTTGTACCTTGAACTTGTTACGACATTCCTCACATCGTCCTAGCATACATTTCTCAGCAACTTGGCGGCACACTATGGTCTGTAGAAAGTCACAGAAACTTGTCGGTAATGCAGGTATGTAACATTTGAGGGATTCAAGTAGAAGCCTCATATTCTCGTGATACTTGCATGAGCATACGTTGTTGGGGAACTTTGCATTGAGCCATACGTGTTTTGGTCGAAGGTCAGCAAACTTAGACCTGCCAATTTTGATATCTGGGTTTGCATCGCAGAAGAGGCTGTGAGCTTCATTAACCGTCATCATCAGGTACTTCTTCTGGATCTTCGCCTTCTCTGTGCTGGTCCTGATGATGATGTAGTCCTTCCTTCTTGGTGCAGTCCATGAAATGTCGGGCTGCTCATAGAAGTCAGTAACAGCTTTCACAGTAGCAATGTCCAGTTTGTTTTGGTGACTTCCGCTTGCGCTCGGCCAGTCATGATGATGGTTAACGGACAGACATCCCATAATGGCTGCACATTTTCGTGGGGAGTTTGGCTTTGCGGTCATGACACGCTTCACAGCTTTTCCGAGGGTTGAGGGTGACTTATACGCAAACTCTGTGTCACCGTTATGACCATAATTGACATTCTGTTTTCTATTGTTGCGACAGCGTCTCTGCCTGATGCATTCCGCATTTCGTGCCTTGTCAAGGTTGGCAAGATGAGCATGTTTCTTCCGCTGTGCATCAAGCTGTCGCATATGACCTGCCCCATTTTGAAGTATTTTTTTTTCTTTGTGGCGCTTCTGTCGCTCCGCACCAGTAAGAGGCATGGTTATTGAAATAAAATAATTCAATTTAATATAGTTACAAATGACTGCTTACATTTGGAATATGAAGTATTTCATAGTTAAGAAAAGCAGCCATGTGAAACAAAGAAGTGGTGTTACATATATTGTTTTGTATTTTGTTTATTAATGCGTAATCATCAAATTAATGGTACATTTTCCATTACAGTTGATCAACACATTTGTCATAAAGTATACACAAAAATGTTTACCTGGTGATGATCACGATGCTGTCAGATGGTAGCAGATTGCCAATAGGATTTCATAGTACCTAGACTTGGAATAAATTGATACAGAAAGGAAGTCTATAAAAATTGTGGGAAATATGCCTACATTGTAGTTCCACCCGGTGAATACTGGAATTACTGAAATGTAAAACAAAAGCTAGTTATACATCTTAAATGGGACCATTTTTGTGTCGATGTCGTTATGGAGTGACGTCGTGGAGTTACGGAGTGACAACTTTGTAATTAACTTTTATAAAATAGTTCTTAATTATTTAAATAGTAAATGACATGTACTTGTTAAATATAAGTAATTATTAGATGGTAGGAGTTTTGTTAACTTTAACTTATTTTTTTGTATAGGAAATCTAAAAAACTGAATTATTTGTTACGGAGTGACAAGTCACGGAGTGACAAGGGGTCGTTATAAAATTACAATAATTATGTAATTTCCAAATAATTCTATAAATTATATGATATCATGTAAGGGGATATATACATAATCCATTTTAAGCATATAAAAGGGTGAATCCTCTGTTTATCAGTGCTCTATTCATCTTATGAATATATGCCTGTTTAGTCACATTACGTTTACTAATTAACACCTTGGCTTCAAACTGCTGTAAACTGATCTAGAATAGAGATAATTATATACTTTTTCATGTGCAAGGAAGAAGACATATTTCCCTTTAATATAATGTAAAAAAACTTGATATTTGCATAAAAAAATTTTTTGTTCCAAAGACCATTTTTCATGGAATTGCCCAACTCTTCTATGAATATTTCACTCGGTACCCCCTCACCCCAGTGTATGTATGATGACATGTGTTACTTCCATTCACTACCCTCTCACCCCCAGTGTATGTATGATGACGTGTTACTTCAACTCGGTACCCCCGCACCCCCAGTGTATGTATGATGACATGTGTTACTTCCACTCGGTACCCCCATGTGTTACTTCCACTCGCTACCCTCTCACCCCCAGTGTATGTATGATGACATGTGTTACTTCCACTCGCTACCCCCTCACCCCCAGTGTATGTATGATGACATGTGTTACTTCCACTCGGTACCCCTCACCCCAAGTGTATGTATGATGACATGTGTTACTTTTACTCTATACCCCCTCACCCCAGTGTATGTATGATAACATGTGTTACTTCTACTGGGTACCCCCTCATCCCCAGTGTATGTATGATGACGTGTTACTTCCACTCGCTACCCCCTCACCCCCAGTGTATGTATGATGACGTGTTAATTCCACTCTGTACTCCCTCACCCCAGTGTATGTATGATGACATGTGTTACTTCCACTCAGTACCCTCCCACCCCCAGTATGATGACGTGTTACTTCCACTCGCTACCCCCTCACCCCAGTGTAAATATGATGACATGTGGTACTTCCACTCGCTACCCCTCACCCCCAGTGTATGTATGATGACATGTGCTACTTCCACTCGGTACCCCCTCACCCCCAGTGTATATATGATGACATGTGGTACTTCCACTCGGTACCCCTTCATCTCCAGTGTATGTATGATGACATGTGCTACTTCCACTCGGTACCCCCTCACCCCCAGTGTATGTATGATGACATGTGGTACTTCCACTCGGTACCCCCCCCCCCCCACCCCCAGTGTATGTATGATGACATGTGGTACTTCCACTCGGTACCCCCCCACCCCCAGTGTATGTATGATGACATGTGGTACTTCCACTCGGTACCCCCCCACCCCCAGTGTATGTATGATGACATGTGCTTCTTCCACTCGGTACCCCCCCACCCCCAGTGTATGTATGATGACATGTGGTACTTCCACTCGGTACCCCTTCATCCCCAGTGTATGTATGATGACATGTGCTACTTCCACTCGCTACCCCCTCACCCCCAGTGTATGTATGATAACATGTGTTACTTCCACTCGTTATCCCCCCCACACCCAGTGTATGTATAATGACGTGCTACTTCCACACGGTACCCCCTCACCCACAGTGTATGTATGATGACATGTGCTACTTCCACACGGTACCCCCTTACCCCCAGTGTATGTATGATGACATGTGCTACTTCCGCACAGTACCCCTCACCCCCAGTGTATGTATGATGACATGTGTTACTTCAACTCGGTACCCCCTCACCCCCAGTGTATCTATCATGACATGTGCTACTTCCGATCGGTACTCCCTCACCCCCAGTGTATGTATGATGACATGTGTTACTTCCACTCAGTACCCTCTCACCCCCAGTGTATGTATGATGACATGTGTTACTTCCACTCGATACCCCCTCACCCCAGTGTATATATGATGACGTGTTACTTCCACTCGCTGCCCCCTCAACCCCAGTGTATGTAAGTTGGGATCTTCATTTTGTTTTTCATGTAATTTGTTGTATAATTTATAACAACCAATTTCAACATTAACTTTCTGCATAGCTTCAACACTTTGTATATTAATTTTTACAAATTTAGGAGGGAATTCAGCATTAGGAATAGTGTCTATAATTAGAAAATCAGGTTGATGGTCCGAGAAAGTGTTTGTGAAAATCCCAGCAGTACTTTTTAATATAAATTAATTTAGTGAGCAAAAAAGTTATCTAATAGTGTTCCGTTTGTTGTAGTGAAACGAGTTGGGAACATAATTTGGGGGTAAAGACTATGAGATGTTAAGGTATAAAAAAATCACTCTATATTCTGGTGTCATTTATTTTAAGTAAATTTATATTAAAATGCCCTGCTGTAATGAGATTATCATTATTATTGCTGTCTTCCAGAGATGATAAAACTGACAAAAATTCTTAAGTAAATTGTGCAATATTTTCGTTACATGACCTTGGGGGTCTATATATATTTCCGATGGTCATTGTCTTTGATAAACCATTTCTAGTTACTTGAATTATTAATCTTTCCCAATTATCGTACGTATTTAGAGTCATTTTTATTTCAGATTGATATTGATCATCGACATATATTAATAACCCTCCTTTGTCACTACATTTTATCCCCTGTGTTACACAATCATATCCATCGGATTCTAAATAAAATTGAGAGAAATCATCTTCATCAGTTTTCCACGTCTCTTGTCAATATATTACACTAAATTTTTAATTATTACTACGTAACTCCTCTATGAATATTTCACTCGGTACCCCCTCACCCCAGTGTATGTATGATGACGTGTTACTTCCACTCGGTTCCCCCTCACCCCTAGTGTATGTATCATGACATGTGTTACTTCCACTCGCTACCCCCTCACCCCAGTGTATGTATGATGACATGTGTTATTTCCATTCGCTACCCCCTCACCCCCAGTGTATGTATGATGACATGTGCTACTTCCGCTCGCTACCCCCTCACCTCCAGTGTATGTATGATGACGTGTTACTTCCACTCGCTACCCCCTCACCCCCAGTGTATGTATGATGACATGTGCTACTTCCACTCAGTACGCCCTCACCCACAGTGTATGTATGATGACATGTGTTATTTCAGCTCGCTACCCCCTCACCCCCAGTGTATGTATGATGACATGTGTTACTTCCACTAGGTACCCCCTCAACCCCAGTGTATGTATGGTGACATGTGTTACTTCCATTCGGTACCCCCTCAACCCCAGTGTATGTATGATGACATGTGTTACTTCCATTCGGTACCCCCTCAACCCCAGTGTATGTATGATGACATGTGTTACTTCCATTCGGTACCCCCTCAACCCCAGTGTATGTATGATGACATGTGTTACTTCCACTCGGTACCCCCTCACCCCAGTGTATGTATGATGACATGTCCTACTTCCACTCGGTACCCCCTCACCCCCAGTGTATGTATGATGACATGTGCTACTTCCACTCGGTACACCCTCACCCCCAGTGTATGTATGATGACATGTGTTACAAAATTGTTCATGCAGCCCTTTCTCTGTTTGTATAGAGTTACACCAACTATTGCATAGTTTGGTAATGGGCAATCCAAATTTATTAATTCACAGGGTTTGCCACTGTGCGCAGACAATCTATACAATTTCACATCCTGTGCACAGACAGGTACATGAAGATTACTTATCTATGTACCACATATGCTGTGTACTACAATTTAGTGTACATATATAATAATTTTCCACTATAACTAGTTATTGACCAAAAAATCCTTGATTGCTGTTAGACGTATTTACAGGAATATATCAATATCCAGTGACCAGCATCTACTTAACGTATAGTGCTGCCATATTGTGGCAGGTATTGACATTAGAATGGTGATTAAGATTGTGTTTCTACAATTACAAACATCATACATATTAGCATATTAACACATTACACCATAACTCTGTAAACATATGTAGGTGTCCAAACTGCTATCTTACAGTTACATTGATTAGGGCTGGCGAGAGTGGCTTGTGTGGCTTGTGTGGCTAGAGTGGTTTGTGTGGCTAGAGTGGCTTGTGTGGCTAGAATGGCTTATGTGGCTTGTTTTGCGTGTGTGGCTAGAGTGGCTTGTGTGGCTTGTGTGGTTTGTTTGGCTAGAGTGGCTTGTGTGGCTAGAGTGGCTTGTGTGGCTAGAGTGGCTTGTGTGGCTAGAGTGGTTTGTGTGGCAAGAGTGGCTTGTGTGGCTTGTGTGGCTAGAGTGGCTTGTGTGGCTTGAGTGGCTTGTGTGGCTAGAGTGGCTTGTGTGGCAAGAGTGGCTTGTGTTGCTAGAGTGGCTTGTGTGGCTAGAGTGGTTTGTGTGGCAAGAGTGGCTTGTGTTGCTAGAGTGGCTTGTGTGGCTAGAGTGGTTTGTGTGGCAAGAGTGGCTTGTGTGGCTAGAGTGGCTTGTATGGCTATAGTGGCTTGTGTGGCTAGAGTGGTTTGTGTGACTAGAGTGCCTTGAGTGGCTTGTGTGGTTTGTGTGGCTTGTGTGGCTTGAGTGGCTTGAGTGGCTTGTGTGGCTAGAGTGGTTTGTGTGGCTAGAGTGGCTTGTGTTGCTAGAGTGGCTTGTGTGGCTAGAGTGGCTTGTGTGGCTTGAGTGGCTTGTGTGGCTAGAGTGGTTTGTGTGACTAGAGTGGCTTGTGTGGCTAGAGTGCCTTGTGTGGCTAGAGTGGTTTGTGTGGCTAGAGTGCCTTGAGAATTTTGTGTGGCTTGTGTGACTAGAGTGGCTTGTGTGACTAGAGTGCCTTGTGTGGCTAGAGTGCCTTGTGTGGCTAGAGTGGTTTGTGTGGCTAGAGTACCTTGAGTGGTTTGTGTGGCTTGTGTGGCTTGTGTGGCTTGTGTGGCTTGTGTGGCTTGTGTGGCTTGTGTGGCTAGAGTGGTTTGTGTGGTTTGTGTGGATAGTGTGGTTTGTGTGGCTTGTGTGACTAGAGTGGCTTGTGTGGCTAGAGTGGCTTGTGTGGCTAGAGTGGCTTGTGTGGCTTGTGTGGCTTGTGTGGCTTGTGTGGCTAGAGTGGCTTGTGTGGCTTGAGTGGTTTGTGTGGCTTGTGTGGCTTGTGTGGCTTGTGTGGCTAGAGTGGCTAGAGTGGTTTTTGTGGCTTGTGTGGCTTGTGTGGCTAGAGTGGTTTGTGTGGCTAGAGTGGCTTGTGTGGCTAGAGTGACTTGTGTGGCTTGTGTGGCTAGAGTGGTTTGTGTGGCTTGTGTGGCTAGAGTGGTTTGTGTGGCTTGTGTGACTAGAGTGGCTTGTGTGGCTAGACTGGCTTGTGTGGCTTGTGTGGCTTGTGTGGCTTGTGTGGCTAGAGTGGCTTGTGTGGCTTGAGTGGTTTGTGTGGCTTGTGTGGCTTGTGTGGCTAGAGTGGCTAGAGTGGTTTTTGTGGCTTGTGTGGCTTGTGTGGCTAGAGTGGTTTGTGTGGCTAGAGTGGCTTGTGTGGCTAGAGTGGCTAGAGTGGCTTGTGTGGTTTGTGTGGCTTGTGTGACTAGAGTGGCTTGTGTGGCTAGAGTGGTTTGTGTGGATAGAGTGGCTTGTGTGGCTTGTGTGGCTTGTGTGGCTTGTGTGGCTTGTGTGGCTTGTGTGGCTAGAGTGGTTTGTGTGGATAGAGTGGCTTGTGTGTGGCTTGTGTGGCTAGAGTGGATATAGTGGATTGTGTGGCTTGTGTGGCTTGTGTGGCTTGTGTGACTAGAGTGGCTTGTGTGGCTAGAGTGGTTTGTGTGGATAGAGTGGCTTGTGTGTGGCTTGTGTGGCTTGTGTGGCTTGTGTGGCTAGAGTGGTTTGAGTGGATAGAGTGGCTTATGTGGTTTGTGTGGCTTGTGTGGCTAGAGTGGTTTGTGTGTATAGAGTGGCTTGTGTGGTTTGTGTGGCTTGTGTGGCTAGAGTGGTTTGTGTGGCTAGAGTGGCTTGTGTTGCTAGAGTGGCTTGTGTGGCTAGAGTGGCTTGTGTGGCTTGAGTGGCTTGTGTGGCTAGAGTGGTTTGTGTGACTAGAGTGGCTTGTGTGGCTAGAGTGCCTCGTGTGGCTAGAGTGGTTTGTGTGGCTAGAGTGCCTTGAGAATTTTGTGTGGCTTGTGTGACTAGAGTGGCTTGTGTGACTAGAGTGCCTTGTGTGGCTAGAGTGCCTTGTGTGGCTAGAGTGGTTTGTGTGGCTAGAGTGCCTTGAGTGGTTTGTGTGGCTTGTGTGGCTTGTGTGGCTTGTGTGGCTTGTGTGGCTTGTGTGGCTTGTGTGGCTAGAGTGGTTTGTGTGGTTTGTGTGGATAGTGTGGTTTGTGTGGCTTGTGTGACTAGAGTGGCTTGTGTGGCTAGAGTGGCTTGTGTGGCTAGAGTGGCTTGTGTGGCTTGTGTGGCTAGAGTGGCTTGTGTGGCTTGAGTGGTTTGTGTGGCTTGTGTGGCTTGTGTGGCTAGAGTGGTTTGTGTGGCTAGAGTGCCTTGAGTGGTTTGTGTGGCTTGTGTGGCTTGTGTGGCTTGTGTGGCTAGAGTGGTTTGTGTGGTTTGTGTGGATAGTGTGGTTTGTGTGGCTTGTGTGACTAGAGTGGCTTGTGTGGCTAGAGTGGCTTGTGTGGCTTGTGTGGCTTGTGTGGCTTGTGTGGCTTGTGTGGCTAGAGTGGCTTGTGTGGCTAGAGTGGCTTGAGTGGTTTGTGTGGCTTGTGTGGCTTGTGTGGCTTGTGTGGCTAGAGTGGTTTGTGTGGCTAGAGTGCCTTGAGTGGTTTGTGTGGCTTGTGTGGCTTGTGTGGCTAGAGTGGTTTGTGTGGTTTGTGTGGATAGTGTGGCTTGTGAGACTAGAGTGGCTTGTGTGGCTAGAGTGGCTTGTGTGGCTAGAGTGGCTTGTGTGGCTTGTGTGGCTTGTGTGGCTTGTGTGGCTTGTGTGGCTAGAGTGGCTTGTGTGGCTTGAGTGGTTTGTGTGGCTTGTGTGGCTTGTGTGGCTTGTGTGGCTAGAGTGGTTTGTGTTGCTAGAGTGGCTTGTGTGGCTTGTGTGGCTTGTGTGGCTAGAGTGGCTTGTGTGGCTTGTGTGGCTAGAGTGGTTTGTGTGGCTTGTGTGGCTAGAGTGGTTTGTGTGGTTTGTGTGGATAGTGTGGTTTGTGTGGCTTGTGTGACTAGAGTGGCTTGTGTGGCTAGAGTGGCTTGTGTGGCTAGAGTGGCTTGTGTGGCTTGTGTGGCTTGTGTGGCTTGTGTGGCTAGAGTGGCTTGTGTGGCTTGAGTGGTTTGTGTGGCTTGTGTGGCTTGTGTGGCTTGTGTGGCTTGTGTGGCTAGAGTGGTTTGTGTTGCTAGAGTGGCTTGTGTGGCTTGTGTGGCTTGTGTGGCTAGAGTGGCTTGTGTGGCTTGTGTGGCTAGAGTGGTTTGTGTGGCTTGTGTGGCTAGAGTGGTTTGTGTGGCTTGTGTGGCTAGAGTGGCTTGTGTGGCTTGTGTGGCTTGTGTGGCTTGTGTGGCTAGAGTGGCTTGTGTGGCTTGAGTGGTTTGTGTGGCTTGTGTGGCTTGTGTGGCTAGAGTGGCTAGAGTGGTTTTTGTGGCTTGTGTGGCTTGTGTGGCTAGAGTGGTTTGTGTGGCTAGAGTGGCTTGTGTGGCTAGAGTGGCTTGTGTGGTTTGTGTGGCTAGAGTGGTTTGTGTGGATATAGTAGATTGTGTGGCTTGTGTGGCTTGTGTGACTAGAGTGGCTTGTGTGGCTAGAGTGGTTTGTGTGGATAGAGTGGCTTGTGTGGCTTGTGTGGCTTGTGTTGCTTGTGTGGCTTGTGTGGCTTGTGTGGCTTGTGTGGCTTGTGTGGCTAGAGTGGTTTGAGTGGATAGAGTGGCTTATGTGGTTTGTGTGGCTTGTGTGGCTTGTGTGGCTAGAGTGGTTTGTGTGGATAGAGTGGCTTGTGTGGTTTGTGTGGCTTGTGTGGCTTGTGTGGCTAGAGTGGCTTGAGTGGCTTTTGTGGCTAAAATGGCTTGTGTGGCTTGTGACATTAAGAAGTCCCCAGGGAGGGCTCCTGTAATATAGTTCTATGAGATCTTGAGATTCCTACTTTATAAAAAATTATACTAATTACTTTTAATTTGGGAAGCATCCTTTGCAGTCTTCGACAGGGAAGATAATAGAAAACACAACTGCCTAATTGTACTAAATAATAGTCATAAAACTAAGCTATGTTTTATACTTAATTTGTGGCAACTGTTACACCCTGGGTGTAATAATCATAGTTTACTATATAATTATGCATGTACATATGGGCAATTCCAGTGTTTTGGATACATGTGGCATTTCGCATAACAAATTGTGCAATTCCATTTCAGTAGTGTGTAAAGATTTTAGTTCACATTCTTTTTGATGATTGCATAGTTTCATAGAGAACACATTCTGTTACTAAATGTATAATATGTCAATATATATCTATTAACCTAATAGCGTGCAGATTAAGCATCATAATACAAAACACGTACAGTACCTGATTAAACATGATTAAAACTGTATACTCTGCAAGTTATATCACCAGCAGGATGCAAGCATTCTAAAACTCATTAAGACCACTACTGTTTACAGGCTGCCAGTGGGGGTCAACCACAGCATCCTGGGGTGTCCACTCAAAGCAATTTTCCATATATAGTGAAAACCCTTATAACTAAATAAATGCTTTAAAACATCCATGAAAATTTAGGTCTAATGGTGGACAATCTTCCACTTCATGTTGTGGTATAATTAGAAAAGAGAAATAATACCTTAAAAGTATTATTGAACAAGTTGACACTCACCAAAAATAAATGTCTCCTCCTTTGTTGTGAAACCTGAGCCAGCCTAGCCCACAGCTGCTGTACCAATGCTTGGTCCAAACACATGTGACCAGTGTCTCTGGAGATGGTTTATCTCATACTGCACAGGCAGTTTGTTAATCATGTACACTGTAGTACTTAATTAATTATCTCAATATAATTATAACCAACACCTTAGCAATTAAATCATGAAAATGTAGTTTCACAAAATAAAGAATGTAACAATATCCATCATCTACTTAGCATATGGTGCTGCCATCTTGTGGCTGGTAGCGACACTAGAATGGAAATTAAGATTTTAACAAGATTTAACAAGATTGCCACCCAGAGAATTAACTCTAGGTAGTAGGTGGACAAGGAAGCCCTTGGCTTATCGAGAGTCCGACCTTTTTATCTATGTGTATCCCGCCCGTCTGAGGTATGTGTCGATTTTATTTTTAAACATATTCACGCTACTAGCACCCACACAATCAGCAGGTAATCTGTTCCATTCATTTACAGTCCTTTGTGAAAATGAAAACTTTCTTATATCCAATCTACTCTGCTCCTTTGCTAATGCAAGATCATGTCCTCTAGTCCTTCTATCTTTCTTAACTGAGAAAAACATATTTCTATCAATATTTTCATAACCCTTCAATATTTTAAACACTTCTATCTGATCTCCTCTCAATCTCCTGGTCTCTAGTGTTGTTAAACCGCATTTTTTTAGGCGTATTTCATAACTAAGATCCCTCAGATTTGGTATCATTTTAGTTGCTCTCCTCTACACTATTTCTAGCATATCTATGTCCTTCCTGCGATATGGCCTCCATGCTTGAATACAATATTCTAAATGAGGCCTAACTATTGTTTTGTACAGCGGTATTATTAGCTCTTTTTCCTTATATGTTATGTTTCGCCTAATTAATCCAAGGATTTGATTTCCCTTTGAAGCTGCAATTCCACACTGCTCTGAAATCTTCATATCAGCACTAACGGTTAACCCTAAGTCCTTTTCTTTTACAGTAGTACTTAGTACAGTACCCCCCATTGTATATTCTACCTCTTCGTTCCCATGTCCTATGTGGAGGCATTTACATTTCCCAAAATTGAACATCATTTGCCACTTTTCAGACCATTTGATCAACCTGTCAAGATCATCTTGTAAATGCTGTCTATCTCCATCACTTTTAATCCTTCTAAACACTTTTGTATCATCCGCAAATTTCAACACCTTGCTTGTTATTTCATCGTCCAAATCGTTGATGTATATTAAGAATAATATAGGACCTAATACTGATCCCTGTGGTACTCCACTCAATACCGATTTCCAGTTTGAAGCCTCCTCATCAACTACTACACGTTGTCTTCTGTCAATCAGCCATTGTTCTATCCAGTTTATTATACCATTTCCTATGCCATGGGCCTTTAGTTTAAGCAGTAATCTTTGATGTGGTACTTTGTCAAAAGCTTTTTGAAAATCTAAGTAGACGATATCTACTGGTGATCCCTCATCTACCCACTTAGTGATGTCTTCCAAAAAACATAACATATTTGTTAAGCATGACCTCGCTTTAAAAAAAACATGTTGAGATGGGTTTATCAAGTTTTGTTTAACAAGAAAATCCACCATGTGATCTTTAATTAGTCTTTCTAATAATTTAAAGATGTATACTATCTCTTAATTAGCATGTCAACACATATTACAGCATAACTATGAACATGTGTAGGTGTCCAAACTGCTACCTTACAAATAACTAGTACCGGGTAACTGTTATTGGTTAACGAAAAACTGTTACAGATGTGGCATGCTGTGGAACCTGTTTTGACCCTAGTGAAACATAATACTAAACTTTGTCTATTATCTAGATCAATCAATTACAAATAATTTCAAAACCATAATAACATCTGTGTTCATCAAATTTACTTTTTTTTATATAATAAAACTGTGGTAACATACTATGCAAACAGCCATTATTTCACAAGCCACAATTATGAAATCAAATTGTTTTAAGTTAATTGTTTAATTAGAAGGAGATGTAGAAGTAGTAAATGGGTCAAGAATGTTATATACCTCTCAGGCTCACTTTCCATGGAATCACTGTTACTTTTTGTCTGATATTTTTTCCTGTTACTTTCTTTCCTACAACCAACATCCCTTTTTTCGTTAGCCAGTTAATTAGTGGTGAAATTGCCCTGAGGTCAAATACATTGAAAGGTATTCAAAATAATAATAACGCTTATTTCAGTACATACAGAATGGATGAAAGGAAGAAGCGTCATGCACAGTACAACAGGATATGGATTGCAGCAAAAAGATCAGCATCATTCATGAATGAAGACGCCCAAAGAAGTTTGCTTAGTGACAGTGATAGTGATAAGTTTGTGTTAGACAGTGTACAGGTAGTAGCAAATGTTCACATTAATGAACCTTCTTCGGGGAGTGATTCTGAACAACTTGCTGACAGGGCTGGTGGTGGACCAGTGCGGGATTTGATTGATGCACCTGTGGTCAACTTCTCTTCAGATGAAGAACGTGATGAAAACAAAGACACATGCCTAGCTGAGGACTTGGTGTCCTGGAGATTTAAGCATACGATAAAACACAATGCAACGGATGATCTGCTGAAACTGTTGAAAAGGAATGGACTTGCAAATGTTGACAGCTTGCCATCATCTGCCCGTACTTTGTTAAAAACAGACAGACACGTGAGAACCAAAGAAAAATCAGGCATGAACTGTGTGTATCTGGGACTTGAAGATTCCTTGAAGAAGAACTTCAACAATTATCCTCAAGAAACGAAGAACAAAACAGACAGGATAGAGATTTCATTGAACATCGATGGTCTTCCCCTGTTCAGGAGTTCCAATACATGTTTGTGGCCAATCTTATTTGCTATCATGATTGAACCAGTCACTGTCTTCCCAGTGGCCATAACCTGCGGCACTTCCAAACCAACTAATTTAGATTTCTTGCTGGACACCATACAAGACTTGGATCACATTATGCAATATGGGCTACACTATGATGAGAAGACCATACAAGACTTGGATCACATTATGCAGTATGTGCTACACTATGATGAGAAGACCATACAAGTCTTGGATCACATTATGCAGTATGGGCTACACTATAATGAGAAGACCATACAAGACTTGGATCGCATTATGCAGTATGGGCTACACAATGATGAGAAGACCATACAAGACTTGGATCACATTATGCAGTATGGGCTACACTATGATGAGAAGACCATACAAGACTCGGATCACATTATGCAGTATGGGCTGCACTATGATGAGAAGACCATACAAGACTGGGAACACATTTTGCAGTGTGGGCTGCACTATGATGAGAAGACCATACAAGACTTGGATCACATTATGCAGTATGGGCTACACTATGGTGAGAAGACCATACAAGACTTGGATCACATTATGCAGTATGGGCTACACTATGATGAGAAGACCATACAAGACTTGGATCACATTATGCAGTATGGGCTACACTATGATGAGAAGACCATACAAGACTTGGATCACATTGTGCAGTATGGGCTACACTATGATGAGAAGACCATACAAGACTTGGATCACATTGTGCAGTATGGGCTGCACTATGATGAGAAGACCATACAAGACTTGGAACACATTGTGCAGTATGGGCTGCACTATGATGAGAAGACCATACAAGACTTGGATCGCATTATGCAGTATGGGCTACACTATGATGAGAAGACCATACAAGACTTGGATCACATTGTGCAGTATGGGCTGCACTATGATGAGAAGACCATACAAGACTTGGAACACATTGTGCAATATGGGCTACACTATGATGAGAAGACCATACAAGACTTGGATCACATTATGCAGTATGGGCTACACTATGATGAGAAGACCATTCAAGTGATTCTGAAGTGTATTGTTTGTGATGCTCCTGCACGAGCAATGGTGAGGGCTACGAAGCAGTTTTCAGGATATCACGGCTGTGAAAGCTGTGACCAGAAAGGTGTTTGGTACGGGAGGGTGACATAGCAGGATGTTGAGAACATTGTGCTCCACACCAACCAGTCAGTTAGGCAACAGACCCAGGAAGAACACCACCGGGGATTTTCACCATTCACTCTACTACCCATAGATATTGTGAAGGTGTTGTCAATTGACTACATGCACCAGACCTGTCTAGGTGTCATGAGACGGCTGATTTTTCTCTGGGTCAAAGGCACGAAGGACACAAAGCTCCCTGCATGGCAGGTAGAGGACGTAAGTGCAAAACTCCTGGGATTCAAGGGATGTATACCAAACTGTTTTGCACAGAAACCAAGAGGACTTTCCGAAATTGAACGATGGAAGGCAACAGAATACAGGCAATTCATGTTGTACACTGGGAAACTGGTCCTGAAAGGCATCCTCGGGAACGACCAGTACAAGCATTTAATGGCATTCTCCGTTGCCATGTGCATCCTTGTGTCACCAAGGTTTGTGCAAATGCACAAGTAGTACGCCCAGAACCTGCTGGTTTACTTCATCAGCAAAGGTCGTGAGCTGTATGGCAACGAGTTCCTGGTATACAATGTCCATGCCATGCTCCACATCTCAGATGACACCGAGCAGTTCGGCAGCCAGGATGTGTGTGTGGGATTTCTGTTCGAGAACTATCTGCAGAAGATGAAACGGATGGTTCGCTCAGGAAACAACGTGCTGGTGCAGGTTGTCAAGACGATCCATGAATTGGAAACGACACTGCTCACCACAGATTTGACAAGGTTGAAAACGACAATTCAAGCCCACAAACCCAACAACGCCTTTCTATTAGAAGACTGATCTTGTTGCGTGGTTGTGGCCGTGACAAACGAGCGAGATGAGGAGGGCAACAATAAAGTGTTATGCAAAGTGCATAGCAGAGCCGAACCAGCCTTCACTGAACCGTGTGATGCACGAATCATTGGAGCTTACTGCATCAATTCTGACAACAGCCGGATGAAAGTACTCAGAGTAAGAAGTCTTAAAACAAAAGCAATAATGGTCGAGCGAGGAAACAGCAGAGAGGCGGTCTTCCTTGCAATCCTGTATGAAGTTTGAAAGGTTAAGTGGAATTCTATAATATTCATAATTTTTGAGTTGTGTAGCGTATCATAAATACAATACATACTGCTGCAGTCTAATGAAAAAACCTAGTAAGTCACATTTTTCAATTGTTATTAGTTAAATCTACTAATTTGAATTATTTTATATATTTGTTCATCAATGTGACATTACTCTATCATGGTGATAAAAAAAAATGTCATATATTTTAAATTCCATGAGTGATTAAGTAATTATTTATTGGCTTACTAACTTTTTTCGAGTCTGTACTTGCTAAGTTCTGACATTGCAAATAATACAGTGGTGCTTTGTAGAGACATTGCACAGGACCAAGTTAGTCCAAAAACACAATTGCAAAAAATCAAGCATCTATCAAGCACTGAGAAGCATAAATATTTATAGTAGGTAATTATTACAATGAATACCACTAAAACGTTCTTTTCAATTATATATATGCATGCATATAACAAAACAAATATATATGACCTGTAAGATTATTGCATGACACAAACTTTTTGTGTGATACAAGCTTGGTTACACATAGTTTATATCATTTTTGTAGATGTTGCAAGGAGAATTTGTGGTAGTGGAGTTTGTCCACGAAGAAGCTGAGGAGGTGGTCCACAAGTCGTGGATACAGGCAACAGGGAATGTAAGTGACTAGTTATCTGGATATCATCAATTATTAGATGTCGACAAGAAAAAAATACTGTATAATGTATTAGTTTTATGTTTAATAAAAACATGTTTTGTTGAAAAAATGATTCGTACGTACATACCAGTACATACTTTGTATGCATGTACCAGCTTTCCTTTGAAGATGTCACAATCAGATATCTAATCTGTGGTAGAACAACCTGTCACTGTGTACATTAGTAATGGTTGCTGCAGTCTGTTAAAACCACATGCCAACTAGTCTGTCTGCCTAACAAAAACAGCATCATTTCACAAAGCTGTCACATCTAGGCAAGCGTTGATAACGTTGTTCAGATAGCTTGTTTTATCAGCACGCTACGCTTTGGTAAACTATTGTGTTTACTAATATCTTACAAAGAATATGCCCAAGTTCTACTCCTATGATTGAAACCTTTAATGCATTTTACAATATTTAGTTGGTACTATGTGATTTCTTTTCAGGATCTCCAATGCTATTGGCCACCAAAGGCAAAGGCTGGAGCTTCAGCTAAGGCCAAATGGGCCGAGATAGCTGACAAGGACAAGTGGAAATTGCAGGAAGTCCGAATATTTTCATTTGCAGGTGGGAATCTTAATATTGTATATATATATATATATAATATATATATATATGGTCCATGGCTTTGTTAAGCTGTGATAAGCTATAATTATACATCCAGTGATCCAAGAAATAGAAACAATGTTCCTACATGAAAGATGTCCACTCACCATTAATGTTACAGTGAAACAATAGTTTATGTATTATGTATCATAAACAGTCCACATAAAAAGGCCAATGTGGTTTGAAATAAGGGAACACTGCATTGAAGTAATGCTACTGTTTCCATGCTGTTGTTTTAATCTACGTGTAATTGAAAAATAAACAGAATGAAATAAATATTATGATTATTTGGCTAATATGGTCTCAGAGCTAATAACAAATATATTTCTAACATCGTAGACACTTTTGCGAAAGCTCTGGTGCGGGCATGACGGGCAGTGGACACTTCAAATGTTGACACCAACGTAGAAGAATGCCGACGTCCCATCAAGAAGCCTTCAAAGTTTAAGAACTTTCAAACAGAAGATGCTGATGGTAAATATTAAATTAAGAGTGGGTAGTATCAAGTAAAAACATACAGATGGCATAATAATGTCAATTAAACAAAAATAGTTGTTGAACAAACCAGGAAATTGTTTAAATTGACCATGTTTATATTAAATTTGACAAGATATTACTTATTTTCTAAAGACAGTAAAATAATGTTTATACAGATGAAGACGATGAGCAACTTGAGGCAACTGACAATGTCCGTGTTATCTCCAAGGCAGAACTACCACAACCTCCTCGGCTTATTACTGCAAGTGGTAAGTTGGACTGACACACAGGCAAAATATAATTATTATGTACTAGATATAAAATTATGACTAGTTAAGATTAAATTGGACATAGTTGGTTGATTTTCACTTCATATTTAGTACTACTAAATCAAAATGGATTGATAAAACAATGTCATTGATGGATGTTAACTATGTAACATGTGGCATGATCATGGAAATGTAAATACAAATACCCTATAACTTAAAAAGAAAGACATAAACAGACAAACATGGCACAGAATTCATATAAATAGGCTGTGTTCAAATTGCAGAATATTAAAATTGAAGTAAGACTCGAGAAGTATTTAATCTACTTGAGCCCATCTGACAGAATCAAGTTATGTAAATGTTGCTGTGGAAATAAAAAAATACCTATTTCTGTTGGTCAGTATCTCCATGAAAATGCTCAGAGGCTCTGTAATTTATGCAACAATGGACACCAAGGTGATTAATATCATGATGTACTTATATGTCCATCACTAGTAGAAGAAAAATCAAAATACATAAAGAAATACTTTAGAATCAGACCTAATACTTTGAAAATGAACCAGATGTTTAATGTAAATAATGTGAAACAGTTGAAAGATCTTTCCAGATTTATTAATGTGTTCATAACAAAGTTTGTGTATCTAACAAATTCAATGTCAATACTGTGAATATTGGAGAATTAAAAAATACATTGTAGCACATAGTTAATTTACTAGTGATGTAATTACATGTAAATGAGTTCAAATTGTGCAATACATGTATAGTACGAGGTTTATTTTATGTTATATTATTTTACATTATTTGGTTTGAACTACTGATTATACAATTATCGAAAACACTTAATACAGTAAGGTCACTGAATGTGTTATGTTTCGTGTTGTTTATGTTTGACGTACTGTAAATATGATTCATATAATAGAAGTCTAGATGTTCTTAATAATACAATATGTTCTATCAAAATGTTCTTTATAAAGAAACATTCTCTCATACTCCGCAAGGAGTCGTAGGGAAATAAAACTCATTGTCATTGTCACTCTCCATCCGCGTATCTTCCCCTCCATCCCCTTTCTCACTTCCTTCCTCTCCCGTCCCCTCCATTTCCCTGCCATCCTCTCCCTCTCCGTCTCTCTCCACCCCTCCATCCTTATCTTCCCCCTCGCTCTCCCTGCGCTATAGTGGGGTGGCCCATATATCTTTGGAATGTGCGCCCGTTATGTGCCCCCTAGACTTTGGAATGTGGCCCCGCTTATGTTAGTCTCAAGGGGGTGCAATTGGAGGTTTTTGGGGAGCTTCCGAAATTGTGAATAAATGTTCAACAGCATCCCGCCATTGTATTCCTATGTCACGATCCGACAGCGCGACAGCAGAGTGGTGTTGAAGCTCTGGCAAAAAAATCTTCAATAACTCCCCCCGCGTTAGCTCTTCCAATGTCAAGATCCAACAGCGCGACGGCAGAGTGCGACATCGCGACAGCGCTATAACTCGACAGCGGAGTCATGCTGAAGCCTCGGCTTAGCCTATCCAATATTAATTTGGTTCAGTGGAGGTGTTATGGCAATCCTCAAGGAGGTATAATTGGAAGTTCCACTAGACTACTCTCTATGGATCCGTCCCTGACTGGGTCACGTGCCCCACGGTCCCGAGCTCCCGGAGCGCCGATGAATAAACCAAGGACCGTAGCTCCCGGGGCTCACTGAAGTGACAAAAAAATCACTGACTCGGAGTCCAGGGGGGCCCCAGTCAAGTGAGAATAAAATAATTACAGGGTCCCGAGATCCAGGGTAATCAGGTTAGAACAACGTTTATTCCAGGGCCCAGAGCTCATTGTCTTTCGGTGGGGGCCTCACAATTCAAATTTGCCCCAGAGCCCCAATACATCTTAATACGCCTCATAGTCCGTGGATATATCACCACCAAATAAAGAGGCTGAATCACCCATTTAACTGAAGAATCCGCCGCGTTTAAAATATCTAGTAGTTCATTTGGAATGACTATGGTGGGAGGTTGTTTTGGAGAAATCATGTGCAAAAAGGGTAATGGCGCAAAAAGGTGATCATATTGGATAAATGCAAATTAAGAATTCATAAAATCAAGTGTTAATATATTACAAATGCTGTTTTCTATACAAGAAAATCTGGTATTATAAATCGTTCAACTGTGTCATCTGAGAGAAAACTATTAATATGGCCATTTAGAATTGATGTATCTTGACTTAACCCTTTTCACTCCCTGATGGAGCATATGCCATCAACAACTCTTCTCCACCGGACACGGTTGTGAGCAGTCATTTTCAGTTCTTTCCAATTCCGTCCAGCTTTTGTCATGTCTGCTTCTACTTCCCTGCGCCATGTGTTTCTTGGCGTTCCCCTTTTCCCTCTCCCCTGCGAGTTTCATGTCAGTGCCTGTCTTGTGATGTGAGTTGCATGTTTTCTGTGGGCTATCCAGCTCCAGTTCCTCCTTTTGATTTGGTGTTCGATTGGTTCTTGATTGGTTCTTTCCCATAGTGCTTTGTTACTGATTGTTTCTGGCCACCATATCCTTAGAATTATCGTTAGACATTTGTTTATGAAATTATGGAGCTTGTGTAGCATGGATTTTGCAGTACGCCATGTCTCCGATCCATACATTAGCACAACCTTAACATTTGAGTTAAAAATGCTTAACTTTGTTGATATTGAGATTTCTCTGGACATCCATATCTTGTTTAGTACAATGTAAGCTGCCCTTGCTTTTCCTATCCTAGCTCTTACATCATTATGTGTTCCTGCATTTGAGTCCACAACACTTCTTAGATACGTGAATGACTTTACTTCATCTAAGGCTTTTACTTGTAGTACAATTGGGCTGTTGTTTTTGTCATTGATTCCCATGACCTTGGGTTTATCTTTGTTTATATGCAGAAAGAGAAATGGTGATAGGATGCATCCCTATCTCACAGCTGTCTTTATATCGAACTTGTCTGTGGTATTCCCTTCATGCAGGACTCTGCAGGTCATCCCTTTGTATGTGCTTTTGATTATGGATATGAACATCTCTGGAATTCCGTAATGTCTCATCAACTTCCACATGGCGTCATGGTCTAGGCTGTCGACAACTTTTTGAAAGTCCATAAAAGTTGTGTATACAAGAGAGTTCCATTTTATAGACTGCTCAGTTATGATGAGGGTTGACATGTGGTCAGTGCATGATCTTTCCTATCGGAAGCCTGCCTGATGATCCCTCAGTGTTGAGTAAACTGCTGTTTTCAGCCTCTCTAGGATGATTCTGTTTAAAACCTAATTTCCCTATATCTTTTTTGCATTCTCGAAGATCCCCCTTTTTGGTAATTCTATTAAATATCCTTCTTTCAACACCCCCTGAAAATGTATGTAAACGAACTATTAATTCAATCACATTGTAACGTATTTCAGCCTCCGGCGGGTGGGAAGGAGACGGAAAGATTGGAACGGCGAGTGGCGATGGCATAATAAAAGTTCCATGCATTAGCACACAAATGGAGAGATGAACGACTCTCGCGCATGCTTCCCACTCGTTTGTTGGAGAAGGCAGTGTCAGTTGATCCATTTTTCATTATTTATAATATCTACGAGAAAATGTTATTTCTAAGTCAAAATCGTGTTTACTTACATAAACTACGATTATGTGTAGGTCTTTTGTGACAAATAAAATGTATCTAACATGAATAGGTAACTAGATTCAAAGAGGGCTGGTCAAGTGGCTCAAGCAGCACTATGTGTGAAGCGGAACGAAGAGATTGAAAACATAACAAAATTAAGTACAATAATAATTATATGTTAAGTTT
>CAXEFP010000001.1:0-83000 GCA_963995525.1 Escarpia spicata
GCAGGCAGGCAGGCAGGCAAGCAGGCAAACTGACAGGCATAGAGACAGACAGTCAGAGAAACATACAGGCAGAGAAGGAGGTAGGCCGGAAAGCAGCCAGGCAGGCACACAGGCAGACAGGCAGGTAAGCAGAAAAACTGGCGGACAAACGTACTAACAGACTTATAGACTGACATTCTAACAGACAAGCACAGAAGATGGAGGAGAGAGAGAGGGGAGAGAGAGAGGGGGGGGGGGGAGAGAGTTGGAGAAGTGGAGACGGAGAGAAAAACACACGTATAGAGACAGATAGGGGCAGGGAGACAGAGAGACAGCGTGCTAGTTGCGACTACAACATCGCAACAGTGTAGTCAAGCAACCAACGCTACATTGCTAAGTTGCGTCGGCTGTTCTAATATTAGAGGTGCTAATTAAACATCATGTAATAATCAGTCACCCTATAGACACTTGTCTGAACGTGTACATACAAAGAGTCGGAGAAACATGTTTTAGCTAAGTACTTCTTTTAACTAGTAACTATCACATTATCTAAGGTCTAACATATGCACACGACATACCTATATATCACAATAATTAGTTAAGATGCTTGCTAGATATGTAAGTCGTCTGTAAACACAATTGAACATACGACACAACACTGCTACACTCGTTATACCATAGCTGGCATGCCCGAAGTGACGGTTAATGGGGCAACAATGTACAATTTAAATTATGCATTATTCTAATAATATCACTATTATATATTACGTGTAAATATGAAGAAAAATATAACTCACCAGACCGGGTATATTGATACTCGTAATACGGATCCGAGAGAACTGTGCGTATATCTTTGTGGACACGTCCATGGTCCCTAGCAATCTGCGAGTGGGTGTGGCTCCAGCTACACTACCCGCGTCTGGCGACTGTCATAACAATAGCCTATGCAACCGCTTGCACGAAACAATTCCGCCAGGGTTACATAATATATTACACTTGTAGTGTTGCAGATTCTTTGTGGGGTCGCACATGCCAATTAACCGGCCCAAAAGTCAACGGATTATATCCCCACGAACATTATTATTTGTAAGTTTACAACTTCATAATTAACTACTTTCCAAACTTGTTTTTTTTCCGGTTTATTATGCTATTACATACAATTACCACTTTCGTGAATTGCACGCATAATTTGATTTTGACTAATAATTTGTTTTGATTCTATAATGTGTTTCAATCAACATTCAATAAATATTAATTAAAATTACTGCCGAATATACTAAAAATCTCAGATGTCATCAGACATAGAAGACTCCGGTAACTTGGGCATGTGTGTCGTATACCAAAAGAAAATCCCCTGAACGTTGCTTTCATACAAGCTTTCTGTGTATTAGAAGGTTTGTTTTATGAAGCGCAGTATCCAGTCCTAATAACCTCTGTATGCGCTTTACATTTTACCCCTGGCGCACATATTTCTTCTTACACCTTTATGAGAATAAATGATTACTTTGGTGACACAAATATTAAATAAATTTGCGAGCGCGCGTACAAGGATGCGTTATGCAACGAGACCATAAAATATTGTGTTTCCTGTAAACTGTTAAAGATGAAAGGACAGTTACTTAATAAAATATCAAAGTGTGTATTTATGATTTAGTAGACACCAAAAGAATGGACTGATGTTTTAAAACGTCAACATACCTATAAATAGTGTAGACTATATTTAATAATGGATGTCTTTCTAACCGTATTTACGCAGGCGTATAGGTCTAGCTAGTGCCATACTTATAGAAAAAACTTGACAGAGGGAACTAACGATATGTAGGGCGAAAAAGACAACTAATTGTTATTTGTATTGACAACGAATAGGAAAATATTGTAACAACTAAAACATGGTCAGAATCGTATCAATGTTCAGTGATCAACTGAATATAAACAGAAGTACGGACGCCAACACAATTACAAACACACGGTCCTACCTTCCGAGCCGGTTGTCCGGAATCAGCAGTCAGAATTTTCATCGGGCAGCTGGGTCGTGTCGTAAACGAGACTTTGGAAAGTCAGCGTTGATGCTCCACCGGGTATCCTTTTAGGCCGGTGATTATATCAATGCTGGATGGTAGTGGCGAATCCGAGCTCTGGGTGCAATTAAGTTTCCCCGCAATGTAATGAAGAAAGACGCTGGATAACCCACAGTGATATCGCAGGCCGGTGTTGGAGGTTCACGACATTCACACCCCATATACCATAACATTTTCTGTCTTGGGCCTGGTTGGCAGAGAATGACAGCTTATAGCTTGTAATGCCAACCAAATGTTGATAGGCCAGTGGTAGGCCAAGCATCGGAACTGCCATTGTTAGACCAAAATTGGCCCTATCTTAACCCAATGTTTGCTGCCAACATTGGCCCAATATAGTAACATACATTGGGCCAATACTGGCCCGATTGGCCATGAGTTCAGTGAGCCCCCGGGAGCTCTGGTCCTTGGTTTTTTCATCGGCATTCGGGGAGCTCGGGTCCGTGGGGCACGTGACCCAGTCTTGGACGGGTCCATAGAGGGTAATCTATGGGAACCTCCAATTGTACCCTCCCCCATTCAACCAAGCTCAGAGGCGCATCAAAACAAAATAATTGGTCAATCTGAAAATCCAGAAGCATTATTCGAGTTGTCAAAATATGGGGTCAAGGCGCTAGGGAGCTATGGTTCTAAAGATAAGTTTTTAAATGCATGACGACAGAATTTTGTAATATTTTCAACTGATCTAACACTAAGATGGAACCTATTCCAAAGAGTTGGTGCAGCAACAGAAGAAGCCCTAGTTTCAATGTTAGTGTTGACTCTAGGAACAAAAAGTAGGCACGAACTAGATCATCGAAGCTCTATAGGTTTTCTTACAGGAGTAAGTAGTGAATGCAAATAAGATGGTTGCTTACTGGACAGTGCCGGGTATGTAATGGTACAGATCTTAAATATTATACGATATCGTACAAGAATCCAAAATGCAAAGACTTCAAAAGTGGTACAGAAAAACGAGCAGATCATCTTGTAACTACAGAAGTTTTCTTCGTCTTTGTTTTCTTCTTATTATTATTATTACATCGCTTTATTGTAATTGCAGTAAACGGCCACGATGACTTCGATATGTGGACTATACAAGTTCTACAATGCGTGCGATACGGCAACAGGACCATGCAAGTTCACGAAGCGGCTGCAAAGCTTTAGGCTTAGAGACTGTTACATTATTCATATATATCGGACTTTAAATACGAAGGTATTAAAAAGCTTGTATCGTTTTAATTTATTTAAAGTAACCATGTTTGGCAGGAGAATAAACTCCTTTCGCTGTTGAAACACCCTGGTAAATCACACCACCTCCTCCCCGACAGTGATGTGTGGTAAGTTGGTCGGCTTGCAGATTCCTTCCACAGCTTACTGTCAGTCATTTTAACCGGATATTGTTTTGATCTAAAGTAAGTTAGCCTTACCTGCGACATGGCTAGGAACCGACACTGATAATCAGGTTATAAACGAACTCGTGCCATCTGGTTACACAATACAACACATCTTTCGACCCAGTAAGAAGCGCGGTGGAGGTGAGGCCGTACTCTACAAATGCGGATTGACCATTAAGACTGTGGATTCTACACGCAATGGCATGTTTACACATTTCGAACATATGGACTGTACGGTCACTTCCAATGATGTGAATGTGAGATTATGCAGCGTTTACCGTCCGCCTCCCTCTGAGCGAAACGGTTTTAAGAACAGTGTGTTTTTGACGAGTGGAGTTTGTACTTGGACCGCCTTGCTGTTATAACCAACGATGTAATCATAACAGGTGACCTTAATTTCCACCCCGACAACATTAAAGATGCAGATGCGGTGCGCTTCAATGGCACGTTGGAAGTTCACGGATTGGTATAACACGTGGTGGGACCCACACACAAGATGGACGTTGTCATCACCCGGGACATTAGTACCTTGTTGATTGGGATGCCAACAGTTTCTGAGCCATGTCTTGGGGACACAAAGGGTAACCCTTCCGGCGACCATCTGGCTGTGTGTTTTATAATTAATTTAACGAAGCCAGACAGATTTCGCCAGCTGGTCACTGTCAGGAAGCTTCGGGACATTTATATTCCGGAATTTATCAAGGATTTAATTCCAATTTTTAATAACACGGATAAGCCGCTAAATGACTTGTACACGTCTACACTACGGGAACTGAAGCTGTTGTCGACCAACACCCTCCTGTCCAAAGAAAGTTGATAACACTGAGACCAAACGCGCAATGGTATTCAGATGAACTGAGACACGCCAAACATGCGCGCAGGCGAGCAGAGAAGGTATGGCGGTGAACCAAACTCACCGTTCATCGGCAGCTGTTCAGGGAGCAATGCAATGCAGTTAACAAACTGATGATCAGTGCAAAAAAAAAAATTCTTTTCTACAAAGATGAGAGACTGCGGCAAGGATCAGAAACAAATTAACGAGACATTAAATTTTGATGGGTAACACAGGACACGTAATGTTACCAACCCATGAATCGGCCGAACAGTTAGCTACTGGTTTCGGTGACTTTTATATGAACAAAGTCGCTACTATCCGACGTAACATTGATACCGGCAACCCAAGTGATATGTACGAAACAGCATTGGACGATGACGTCATGTTTGACGGAATCCCGCTTCAAAGGTTTCTGCCAGCCACCCATGATGAGGTGAAGCGAATAATCACAAACTCGAAATCTTGGGGTTATTATGAACAACGGCTTAACAATGCAGAAACAGGTGGATGCGATCTCCAAGTTATGTTTCTACCACATCCGAAATATTGGCAAAGTCAGGCAATACATCACAAATGACGCCTGTAAGATTCTAGACCAGGCACTGTTAACATCTCGCCTGGATTATAGAAACGTGCTGCTGCAAGGTTTGCCTCAGGTACCAATTGAACGATTGCAGAGTATACAGAACTGCGCCGCTCGCCTAATCACCAGGACACGCAAGAGCGAGCACACAACGCCTGTGTTACGCGAACTACATCGGCTAGTAGGTGCCTGTGAAATACCGGCTTAGCTTTAAGGCCAACACCTGTACGTATAAAGTGCTCAACGGATTGGCACTGGCATACATGAGTGACATTGTGTAGAAACATCAAACTACTCGTACCTTAAGATCAACGGAGAAGTCATTTCTCGTCGTACCTGTGCTGCTGACTGTAACTTATGGTGAACGTTCGTTATTTCAGCCGACACGCGGCCGTACTGTGGAACGACTTGCCTGAGAACATTAAACAACTGAACACTCTCAGCTCTTTCAAGAGACATTTAAAAACATATATCTTTAAACTGGCGTACGATTGACGTGATCGAGTCACGCTCTCATTTTAATGACATTGCTATACACTAATGATTTATTCGTAATGTTTTATTCATGTGTGTATTATAAGTGTAATTTCTATGTATCTATTTATTTGTTATGTTGAAATAAACTCTTTTACACTACGTATTTTTTTTAAATAATCTATATTTTATAGTTTTATTTAATTTATGCTGCTTTGTTTAAAGCGCCTGAGAGCATTTTATTGCAAGTAGTTTATTAATTCCGATATTATTATTAAATGATTGGTTGATTGCTGACGGTGCCTTTTTCGTCATTCGATGCATAAATTCGTTAAAAAAATCCTGAAAACCAAAGAAGTGTGGTACTGTTTGTTTCACACAGTTGTGCCGTCAAGGATGTCAGTTGATAAACAACGAAGATACGCTAATTTTCAATACCTATAGCTTTCATAATGACACTCGCTAGATGCATTGCAGTAGGATATTTGCGTGGGTCGTGCAGTCAATATTTGCGTGGGTCATGAAGTAGATTAGGCTGTTGCGGGACACGTGGGTCGCGGTGACGGCACTCAGAGGATCGCACTCTCAATCGAATCGTTTTGATGCCGTTTCGAACCTTGTGCAAGTTCGTTCAATCCACGCTGTCCCAGTTCACTTAGCTGTATGAGTGAGTACAACGCTATATACATACATTGGAAGGTATTTGTGAACGAATAGTATTCTCGTACCAATTGCCGTGTATCCGACGGCGTCCCAGATAAGCCGAGATGGTCTTCAATTGAACATTTATGCAAGGTGTGAAATGTAAAGCGCTTTGAGCAGACCTAAGCACTGCATGCCATGTTATAAAAGAACATACATTTTACGTTAAGCATAGTGAATGGTGTTTGTAGACATAACATAAAGCGAATGTTGTGGTAAGCTGTGCCAAACAGATTGCAATGTGCGCTTGGCATGTTTGTTAAGGATACAGTTCCGTCGGCAAATGCATGCGACAGATCGAACTCCTTGGAGGTTGTCTTGAGTATCACAGAATCGCATGGCAATTCGATGAGCTAGCTCATTGCATATAGCTAACGACGCGTCGTCGATATCCTAATGGAAGATATCAACAATTAACTTTCTGTTGCGAGCTCTGAGTAGTAGGCCTATACACATGTGTCCGGATTTCCAGGGTTTATTCTGGGGTACTGATACGTGTCCGTTGATGGCGTTCGGCAGTAGCATCGTGATATCGAAAGCGCAGACGAACTGTACAATCTCATTGATTTGTTCTCTTCTGTAGTTGGACATTCAGCAGATTGAGATGCGCCTTGATGTCCAATGCATATGAGGGTCAACGAATTTCGGTAAATCTGAAGCCTCTGTTCCACAAACAAGCTAATCCCGTGGCTCGATCAGCTGATACACACGGCGCACCATAGCTCCTCAACTCAGCCAGCACGCTTCGCTGAAGTACAGAAGGTCTCTTAATATTGCGCATTCATATCGGCGAGAATGTGTTGGAACTGCCGGTGGTTTAGGCTACAAGCACGAATGTTGTCTTCATGATCACGCTCATTGTGTTTTGGCTGTTTCATTTACATGCCACCAAGACTTTCTTGAGGGATGATGCAGTGAATGATCCAGCGGGTTCTTGCGCCCACAGAAGGTGCACCAATTAAGTGTCATCATCCCGCGGGTTGCATTGTGTACATGTGTAATCTCGCGTTTAGTCCGTGAGCCGCATGTAACATCTGCGCGGGCCGAAGTTAGCCTACGGGCCGCAAGTTGCCGACCCCTGCAATGTGGGATATTAAGCCCTGTCTCAGATAGCAT
The DNA here is from genome assembly GCA_963995525.1 of Escarpia spicata. Lineage (NCBI taxonomy): Eukaryota > Metazoa > Annelida > Polychaeta > Sabellida > Siboglinidae > Escarpia > Escarpia spicata. Next base: position 7,141 of record CAXEFP010000001.1, read on the forward strand.
TTCCAATTTGGGCCAACATGGTTGCCAACATTTGGTCAAGATCCGGATGTCTGTCGGGCCAATGTTGGTCCAACATTGGCAGTACCGATGCTTAGCATAGTACTGGCCTATCAACATTGTCACAAGGCTGGCATTCCAAGCTACTGCCAAGAAATTAATGGTTGCCGATTTACAAGCAACATTGGCCCAAGGCTGGCATTCCAAGCTATAGGCTGCTATTCTTTGCCGAAGACGGAAATGCTATCTGGGTTCTCGCTGTGCCGAGAAGAGAGTGTTGGCTGTCGCTCACAAAAACCTCCAACTGAAGTGAACCTACGTTGCCGAAATATTTACCCAGCTAGCACATCTACGTAGATACCACGTGGTAGCCACGTTGCGCTGACGTTGTGACAACGCGGCATTTTACGTAGAAACTACGTGGTTTTGTTGGGTCGCAGTTACGTGGTCACAACGTAGTTTTCATGTGCAATTTCACGTTGCCACAACCTTTAGAACACGTTGATGGTGTCACAACATGGCATTTTCTACGTAAAAGTGATTTTATATGGTCGCAATTACGTGGTCACCACGTGGACATTTCACACGGAGACATCACGTTATTGCCACGTTTAGTACACATTACATTTAAAAAAAAAGTATTGTTAGTAACGTTGGGGTGATCGCATAAGTTAGCAGAGCCCCCAAAAACGTACAGCAGTACTTATTGGTGAGTGGACTGGTGATAATTACAATCGTCCAAACATCCTGAGGAAAACTCGCTACATTGGCGCCACCTATCAAATAGTTTAGATTTAATATGTATTAATCGCTAGGTGGCGCCAATGTAGACATTTTCCTCGTACTAGAAGTTGAAAGGCTCAGCACACAGTTTTCCCATTGGCGACCATGTTAATGTTTTGTGTTATTATAAGAAAACGTGACCTATAAACTTTCTTAAACTTCCCACCTGCTGTTATTATCATCTCATTGACATGCTGGTCGATTTTAGTCATAATCTAATATCTCTAGCTCTTGCAAAATGCCTGTATGTATGACACCCGTCAATATTTACAAATGCATGCAGGCAGTAATCCGGCTAAAGTGTCAACTCGCCAAATTGCTGCCAGATACCCTTCCGCTTAGTAAAATCAGCTAAGACACCATTTTACTGTCAACAGCTGCCACAATCACATCTAGAAATCTGACTACTCAAATGCACTTATGTCTGAGCAAGTGAACATTGTAAAAAATCATTTCTCAAAAATACAATGCACTTTTTTTCGTTTGTAATCAAGCAGGAAGTCCAACAGTGTGCTGACCCCAAATAGGCATGGTGATTTTGGAGAAAAATGTTGAAAACAACACACTTTATAGGCACCAATGTTACAAGCACTCTGCAATTTTATGTTTTGTAATCCCTCCAGGTGTTTGTGTTGTATGCACATTTCAAAGGTGCCACCAAACTTGGCAAGGCACCAGAAAAATCAGCACTTCGCTGTTGGACAATTTGTAATCCAGCACAACGTTCTCAGGTGGCACTATAAAATCTTGATACTGTTTTCCAGAAAGTCCAATAAGTGTTTTATAAGAAAATTCAATATAGGCAGTTGTTACGTTACATTCAAATGTATATTGATTTTTTTACCTTGTGCCCTATTTACAAAGGTAAACATCAACAAAAAGTCACCTTATGGTGTGAATTCCTCAAAGGCTAGATGTATCAAGCAGTTCAATTACATAATATTACACAGCTTAATTAGCAGACATTCAGAAAACAATGCCACTTGCTTAATTGGCCAGAAGGTCCAGTCAGTAGACAGATCTGATAACAGGCTCTGGCTATGGCCTACTCCAGCTAATCACTGTCCTCCGACTTCATTAGGGTCAATGACAACATATTCACTTGTGTTTAATTAGCTGAAGTAAACAAAAAACGATTGATGAATCACCCTGCTGCAATGTTATTGGTTCATTTTCATTCAGATTTTCAAATTGAGGCTTAACTACTGGCATACGCACCCCACCCCCCTTATAAGACATGTGTTTCGTCACTGTGATTTTGACTTGCAGACTGATGAGAAGTCTGTAATATCCAAAAACGGTTTGTCCCATTCAACTGTAGTTTTGACATACACGTATTTTCAGTAATTGTTTCAAGATATTTGAAGTAAAACGCGTCCTCCGACATTGTGCAATGACTATAGCGTGCTTTCGTTGCCAGGCTCTCTACTTGGGCTCAACACACTGTCAGTTTTGCCACTGGCGACCATGTTAATGTTTTGTGTGATTATAAGAAAATGTGACCTATAAAGTTTCTTAAACTTCCCACCTGCTGTTATTATCATCTCGTTGACATGCTGATCGATTTTAGTCAAAATCTAATATCTCTAGCTCTTACAAAATGCCTGTATGTATGACACTCGTCAATATTTACAAATGCATGCAGGCAGTAATCCGGCTAAAGTGTCAACTAGCCAAATTGCTGACAGATACCATTCCGCTTAATAAAATCAGCTAAAAAGACACCATTTTACTGTCAACAGCTGCTACAATCACATCTAGAAATCTGACTACTCAAATGCACTTATGTCAGAACAAATGAACATTGTAAAAAGTAATTTCTCAAAAATATAATGCACTTTTTTTCGTTTGTAATCAAGCAGGAAGTCCAACAGTGTGCTGACCCCTGAACTCGGCGTGTTCGTCGGCGCTATCCAGCCCACGGTTACGTGATCATGTTTCACCCGAACTCGTCTTCTTCGTCCTTAATGCATTTCGTCTTCGTTGGTCGGTTTCTGTTATTGTGACATCACTGACTTAGATAAATCATAAGATAAGTTGCGCATCGTGCCATTCACGGGCAGTTTTTTTAAATAAACAAATAAAAATAAAATTTAAGAAGTTTACAGCATTATGCAAACGCGTGCCCTAAGTAATTGAGTAAGTTTTAGTACTATATATAATATTATACACTACACTTTTTTGGGACTTTACAAACCAGTGACACATGATCATGATTTACATTAAAACACACTTTTTAATTCATTGCTCTGGAAGCATTTTATTGCATTTAAATATTCAAACAACAGTACAGTATATTACACAGTTGTGAACATGATGGTCTAAAAATACAATAAAACGTTCGTTATAATATATTATGATGTATTTCACAAGAAGGAAATTATATAAAGAGTATTACAACAATCACAAATAAACAAAGGCATAATAATTAAGCTGTCTACACATCTACAAAAATCACCAAAACACCAAGATAAAGCATCGTTCAACACAATTAATGGTTTCTATAGGGAAACTTAAGCATAGAAAATAAAGGTAAGTTCTTATATAATGTAGTATCCAGTCATTAGAACTTACACTACTCCCTGACAGACCTAGCTATACATATATATCTTTATTATAATTTGTAAATGTATAAAATGTAAATATCAAAACCCTTTAAAATAAGTTTATAATGAACTTATTAAACTGTTCCCAATTGCATTTCAAACGGCCATCAAGAACCTTCCATTTACTTCATCCAAACTGCCAATAATAAAAATAAATGAACAAACTACCCATATGCATGTGCACAGACCGCTGCGTTAGTCCAAGATTGGGCTCCTAAGAAATCATTAAACATCTCAGTCACTCTTGGAGGAAGGCGAAGACGATTCAACAATCTCGATGTCATTGGTGCGTTTCTTTGAAGCCGGTGCCTAAACAGAAGAACATAAAAATAATGTTTAATTCAGATATTTAACCATAAAACAAGCAGTATTCATTCTATTAAGAGTACAGTGAGTTAAACAATCATGACATGAGTTTCTCACACCAGTGTGAAATTAAAATGTGTGGCCGCTCAAGGCCGCACCATGTCCGTTTTCAAAACAAGGTGAAACTTATGACACCACCGACATTGCATGTCACTCTGAATTGGAAAACACATATTTTTTTCCAACATTTTTATAACTACAACTCAGTTGAAATATAAGATAGCATTGATGAAATACACAGATGATCAGCATCACAGACTTGCTAACAAATGGACAAATCATAGAGCCAGCCATGAACACATGCTCCATGTTAATTAACTTTGTTAGTCTTAGAAGACATGTTATGGTTGACCACAACTATTTGTTGACAGGGTGGATTAGTATCTAACCCATTGCAGGGCTTAATATTCTCTTTTATTATAGCCTTATTGCAAAGGGAACCAAAATATACTGCAGGGTTTCTCACATGAGTAGTCACTTTTTTGCAAGAAGACAGCTAAAATATATCAAAATCCAGTATCACCTTGTATTTCGGCCCTCCTCTTTTCTTGGGTGCATGTTTCAAGGTATCTGCAATGTCAGCCTCCACATCAGATGCCTTTGCTTTAGGGTGATTCTTCAGGCATGCTTCTAGAGAAAAAGGAGCAACAAACTGTTATATAAAAGCAGGCTACATGAACATATATCAATTTGTTTTACAAAAAAAGTACAGAAACATTAATTTATTATAGTAAGAAAAGCAGCTAAGTCTGATGGGGCGCAGTGGTCGAGCAGTTAGAGTGCTGGACTGTCATTCAAAGGAAAGGGGTTCAAATACTTGTGCCGGCCAGGCAGTGGATCGGTATAGTTTCATCCACGATGTTGAAATTTGGGCAATTTCGTTCACCCTACGTGGCCTGTATTTTTCGGAAGACACTAGGCCGTTGGTCCCTTCTATCTGGTGTCTATGCTAGAGGAAGTAAAAGATCCCATGCAGGTAAATGGAAAACCTGTCATGGACTCACCGAGTGCTAGAATCATCATCAAAATGATGTTTGTCGTATAATGGAAGAAGAACCCTATAAATTACAAGACAACAATCAACAATAATTACTTTGTTATATAAGAAAGGCCATTTATGACATAATTAAACTTACTGTTTATGACTCTGGCTACTGACAGCTGGATAAATGCAAACTTGCCCTTCTTCCCTTTCACGCTGCAGCCACACCATAAGCCATTTGTTCTGACATTCCTCAGCATTCTACGCACAAAGTCGCCAACATGTGTCCCCCAGAAAAGCAAGTAGCACGTCTGCAATGTAGTAGATACTGAATATTTGTTATGAAACTCCTCTAAGACCACTGTGAACAGAAATAAAATATGCTTCTGTCATATATGAAAGGCAGTTTGCACAAACCTACTTCAGTACAATGTACTTTTATCATGCTAAAACCATCTGGAATCATTTTTTGCCGATTCAACCAACCACCGTTACTTACTTGACTCCACTTAATATCTAAATAATCTATCAATGCTGTAGTGATAATTCACTCTTCACTAGAGTAAATGCACTGTATCTTTGCAGAAATATTGGTATATAACTATTTTAATATCAATGTAGATTTTAGCATCAAGACAAAATGAGGATTGATTTTCTCAAAATTAACATATATACCAGTTGCTTCTTGAAGGTGGGATCAGCCAGTTTTTCACAAAGAATTCCGAGTTCTTCAGGTGTATTGATGGGACTCGGAAGCACACCCTCCAGTTCTTCTCCTGCTGCTCGACTGACACTGGTCAGAGAGCACAGCATCTGCATCATTTCAGCCACTGTTTTCTCCAAGCTTTGCACGCGCAACAGGGTTCTGCGTTGCAAACCTATCACCAGATAACTGAGTTATGCTCTTGTATGTATTTTGCTGATATGAATGCAGACGTGCCATGTTTATTATCGATGAAATTTTTCCTAAAACAAAATAGTTAGAATTAATTATTTCCTACTAGCTTACACCCACTCATGGAAGTTGGGATAACAATTTATACTGGTGCCATGTGGTGATCTGATCACCACTGGGTTCTCTTAAGGAAAAAAGATCCTCCAGAAAACCATAGCATATGAAAAACATGTAAGAAAATAACTATCATTATGTACATCGCCAGTTGGTAGAGAGACCTATGGTCCAAGGAAGCAACTGAAACCTAGAAAGAGGCAAGTGGACATTGGCATATCAGAGGAGATGCACTTACTATGATCCCAACTTAGCATGTTAATATCCAGATTAAAATATTCCTCATTATTCAAACTGGCAGGTGTATTTCATTTTCCCAAGTACTAAATGTAATATATGGTTTTGCTACCTGTTACTGTGACAATGTCTTTTCTCTCAGAAACAGTCGGAGTTAGGATGCCTTCGTCAGCTCTTGATGGTGATGTCTTACTTGAAAACAAGAATGAAATAATTGTCAATATTTAGTATATCTAAGTACTTGTGCAGTCTGAACGTAATGCAACATTTATTGAATTAATGTACCTGGCTGCGAACACTCGTTTTGCACTACAATGTTCCTCTGACTGTCTCGGTGCACTTGGCGTGTATGCTGTTAATAGAAAACAGTGATTTTATTTGTCCAGAACACAATATTCACAACAATTTTGAAGTGAAAGATAAAATGTGTCACCACCAGTAGGTTTTCATTTCACCAACTAACAACAGGTTATGTTTTATCAAGCTGGCAAAACACAATAGTCAATGATATAATATATGGATGCTACTTCCAGTTCTGGACACAAACTGCAAGCTACGGGCTAGAAACACCTTAAATTAAGGTAAACTGATTTGTCCATCCACATGATATATAACATATTTCAAGAAAAAAACATCACAGATGAGCTGTTAGCCTAACATAAAACCTTGGTGGATGTTTCAGAAAAAAACTTTAGAAATCACTACAAATAAAATATAACATTACAACGTTAATATAGTTGTTCATATGTATGTATTGGATAAGTACAGAAAACAGCAGTTATACATGCACCAGAGTAAATACCTGGTGTTGAAGGTCGATATGTGGACATTTGGTTGTTCTGTCTTGCACATGAGGGCGTATCTGCAAACATATATCATTTATTTAACGTGCATACATACACGTAGACATATGTGTTGTATTTCATCCAATTATAGCTCTCTGAGAACTTGATCTTGTTGAGTACAATTAGTACATTGTCGGAAACCATCGTTAAACATTGTAGTGATTGTTTATATGATAAGTCACATATAAAGTCACCTTGTTGATATGTACATATTTATATTTTACGGTCTTACTAAATATGAAGTGAAAATCAACCAACTATGTCCAATTTAATCTTAACTAGTCATAATTTTATATCTAGTACATAATAATTATATTTTGCCTGTGTGTCAGTCCAACTTACCACTTGCAGTAATAAGCCGAGGAGGTTGAGGTAGTTCTGCCTTGGAGATAACACGGACATTGTCAGTTGCCTCAAGTTGCTCGTCGTCTTCATCTGTATAAACATTATTTTACTGTCTTTAGAAAATAAGTAATATCTTGTCAAATTTAATATAAACATGGTCAATTTAAACAATTTCCTGGTTTGTTCAACAACTATTTTTGTTTAATTGACATTATTATGCCATCTGTATAATGTTTTTACTTGATACTACCCACTCTTAATTTCATATTTACCATCAGCATCTTCTGTTTGAAAGTTCTTAAACTTTGAAGGCTTCTTGATGGGACGTCGGCATTCTTCTACGTTGGTGTCAACATTTGAAGTGTCCACTGCCCGTCATGCCCGCACCAGAGCTTTCGCAAAAGTGTCTACGATGTTAGAAATATATTTGTTATTAGCTCTGAGACCATATTAGCCAAATAATCATAATATTTATTTCATTCTGTTTATTTTTCAATTACACGTAGATTAAAACAACAGCATGGAAACAGTAGCATTACTTCCATGCAGTGTTCGCTTATTTCAAACCACATTGGCCTTTTTATGTGGACTGTTTATGGTACACATTACATAAACTATTGTTTCACTGTAACATTAATGGTGAGTGAACATCTTTCATGTAGGAACATTGTTTCTATTTCTTGGATCACTGGATGTATAATTATAGCTTATCACAGCTTAACAAAGCCAAGGACCATATATATATATATTATATATATATATATATACAATATTAAGATTCCCACCTGCAAATGAAAATATTCGGACTTCCTGCAATTTCCACTTGTCCTTGTCAGCTATCTCGGCCCATTTGGCCTTAGCTGAAGCTCCAGCCTTTGCCTTTGGTGGCCAATAGCATTGGAGACCCTGAAAAGAAATCACATAGTACCAACTAAATATTGTAAAATGCATTAAAGGTTTCAATCATAGGAGTAGAACTTGGGCATATTCTTTGTAAGATATTAGTAAACACAATAGTTTACCAAAGCGTAGCGTGCTGATAAAACAAGCTATCTGAACAACGTTATCAACGCTTGCCTAGATTTGTGAAATGATGCTGTTTTTGTTAGGCAGACAGACTAGTTGGCATGTGGTTTTAACAGACTGCAGCAACCATTACTAATGTACACAGTGACAGGTTGTTCTACCACAGATTAGATATCTGACTGCGACATCTTCAAAGGAAAGCTGGTACATGCATACAAAGTATGTACTGGTATGTACATACGAATCATTTTTTCAACAAAACATGTTTTTATTAAACATAAAACTAATACATTATACAGTATTTTTTTCTTGTCGACATCTAATAATTGATGTGTCTTTGTTTTCATCTTGATGTGTCTTTGTTTTCATCACGTTCTTCATCTGAAGAGAAGTTGACCACAGGTGCATCAATCAAGTCCCGCACTGGTCCACCACCAGCCCTGTCAGCAAGTTGTTCAGAATCACTCCCCGAAGAAGGTTCATTAATGTGAACATTTGCTACTACCTGTACACTGTCTAACACAAACTTATCACTATCACTGTCACTAAGCAGACTTCTTTGGGCGTCTTCATTCATGAATGATGCTGATCTTTTTGCTGCAATCCATATCCTGTTGTACTGTGCATGACGCTTCTTCCTTTCATCCATTTTGTATGTACTGAAATAAGCGTTATTATTATTTTGAATACCTTTCAATGTATTTGACCTCAGGGCAATTTCACCACTAATTAACTGGCTAACGAAAAAAGGGATGTTGGTTGTAGGAAAGAAAGTAACAGGAAAAAATATCAGACAAAAAGTAACAGTGATTCCATGGAAAGTGAGCCTGAGAGGTATATAACATTCTTGACCCATTTACTACTTCTACATCTCCTTCTAATTAAACAATTAACTTAAAACAATTTGATTTCATAATTGTGGCTTGTGAAATAATGGCTGTTTCCATAGTATGTTACCACAGTTTTATTATATATAAAAAAGTAAATTTGATGAACACAGATGTTATTATGGTTTTGAAATTATTTGTAATTCATTGATCTAGATAATAGACAAAGTTTAGTATTATGTTTCACTAGGGTCAAAACAGGTTCCACAGCATGCCACATCTGTAACGGTTTTTCGTTAACCAATAACAGTTACCCGGTACTAGTTATTTGTAAGGTAGCAGTTTGGACACCTACACATGTTCATAGTTATGCTGTAATATGTGTTGACATGCTAATTAAGAGATAGTATACATCTTTAAATTATTAGAAAGTCTAATTAAAGATCACATGGTGGATTTTCTTGTTAAACAAAACTTGATAAACCCATCTCAACATGGTTTTTTTTAAGCGAGGTCATGCTTAACAAATATGTTATGTTTTTTGGAAGACATCACTAAGTGGGTAGATGAGGGATCACCAGTAGATATTGTCTACTTAGATTTTCAAAAAGCGTTTGACAAAGTACCACATCAAAGATTACTGCTTAAACTAAAGGCCCATGGCATAGGAAATGGTATAATAAACTGGATAGAACAATGGCTGATTGACAGAAGACAACGTGTAGTAGTTGATGGGGAGGCTTCAAACTGGAAATCAGTATTGAGTGGGGTACCACAGGGATCAGTATTAGGTCCTATATTATTCTTAATATACATCAACGATTTGGATGATGAAATAACAAGCAAGGTGTTGAAATTTGCGGATGATACAAAAGTGTTTAGAAGGATTAAAAGTGATGGAGATAGACAGCATTTACAAGATGATCTTGACAGGTTGATCAAATGGTCTGAAAAGTGGCAAATGATGTTCAGTTTTGGGAAATGTAAATGCCTCCACATAGGACATGGGAACGAAGAGGTAGAATATACAATGGGGGGTACTGTACTAAGTACTACTGTAAAAGAAAAGGACTTAGGGTTAACCGTTAGTGCTGATATGAAGATTTCAGAGCAGTGTGGAATTGCAGCTTCAAAGGGAAATCAAATCCTTGGATTAATTAGGCGAAACATAACATATAAGGAAAAAGAGCTAATAATACCGCTGTACAAAACAATAGTTAGGCCTCATTTAGAATATTGTATTCAAGCATGGAGGCCATATCGCAGGAAGGACATAGATATGCTAGAAAGAGTGCAGAGGAGAGCAACTAAAATGATACCAAATCTGAGGGATCTTAGTTATGAAATACGCCTAAAAAAATGCGGTTTAACAACACTAGAGACCAGGAGATTGAGAGGAGATCAGATAGAAGTGTTAAAAATATTGAAGGGTTATGAAAATATTGATAGAAATATGTTTTTCTCAGTTAAGAAAGATAGAAGGACTAGAGGACATGATCTTGCATTAGCAAAGGAGCAGAGTAGATTGGATATAAGAAAGTTTTCATTTTCACAAAGGACTGTAAATGAATGGAACATATTACCTGCTGATTGTGTGGGTGCTAGTAGATAGATAAAATAAAATCGACACATACCTCAGACGGGCGGGATACACATAGATAAAAAGGTCGGACTCTCGATAAGCCAAGGGCTTCCTTGTCCACCTGCTACCTAGAGTTAATTCTCTGGGTGGCAATCTTGTTAAATCTTGTTAAAATCTTAATTTCCATTCTAGTGTTGCTACCAGCCACAAGATGGCAGCACCATATGCTAAGTAGATGATGGATATTGTTACATTCTTTATTTTGTGAAACTACATTTTCATGATTTAATTGCTAAGGTGTTGGTTATAATTATATTGAGATAATTAATTAAGTACTACAGTGTACATGATTAACAAACTGCCTGTACAGTATGAGATAAACCATCTCCAGAGACACTGGTCACATGTGTTTGGACCAAGCATTGGTACAGCAGCTGTGGGCTAGGCTGGCTCAGGTTTCACAACAAAGGAGGAGACATTTATTTTTGGTGAGTGTCAACTTGTTCAATAATACTTTTAAGGTATTATTTCCCTTTCCTTATTATACCACATCATGAAGGGGAAGATTGTCCACCATTAGACCTAAATTTTCATGGATGTTTTAAAGCATTTATTTAGTTATAAGGGTTTTCACTATATATGGAAAATTGCTTTGAGTGGACAGCCCAGGATGCTGTGGTTGACCCCCACTGGCAGCCTGTAAACAGTAGTGGTCTTAATGAGTTTTAGAATGCTTGCATCCTGCTGGTGATATAACTTGCAGAGTATACAGTTTTTTAATCATGTTTAATCAGGTACTGTGTTTTGTATTATGATGCTTAATCTACATGCTATTAGGTTAATATGTATATATATTGCCATATTATACATTTAGTAACAGAATGTGTTCTCTATGAAACTATGCAATCATCAAAAAGAATGTGAACTAAAATCTTTACACACTATTGAAATGGAATTGCACAATTTTTTATGCGAAATGCCACATGTATCCAAAACACTGGAATTGCCCATATGTACATGCATAATTATATAGTAAACTATGATTATTACACCCAGGGTGTAACAGTTGCCACAAATTAAGTTGACAAGTATAAAACATAGTTTAGTGTTATGACTATTATTTAGTACAATTAGGCAGTTGTGTTTTCTATTATCTTCCCTGTCGAAGACTGCAAAGGATGCTTCCCAAATTAAAAGTAATTAGTATAATTTTTTATAAAGTATGAATCTCAAGATCTCATAGAACTATATTACAGGAGCACTCCCTGGGGACTTCTTAATGCCAGAAGCCACACAAGCCATTTTAGCCACACAAGCCACACAAGCCACACAAGCCACACAAGCCACACAAGCCACACAAACCACTCAAGCCACACAAGCCACACAAACCACTCAAGCCACACAAGCCACACAAGACACACAAACCACACAAGCCACACAAACCACACAAACCACACAAACCACACAAGCCACACAAGCCACACAAACCACTCTAGCCACACAAGCCACACAAGCCACACAAGCCACTCAAGCCACACAAGCCACACAAACCACTCTAGCCACACAAGCCACACAAACCACTCTAGCCACACAAGCCACACAAACCACTCTAGCCACACAAGCCACACAAGCCACACAAGCCACACAAGCCACTCAAGCCACACAAGCCACACAAGCCACACAAACCACTCTAGCCACACAAGCCACCTAAGCCACACAAGCCACTCTAGCCACTCTAGCCACATAAGCCACTCTATCCACACAAACCACTCTAGCCACACAAACCACACAAGCCACTCTAGCCACACAAGCCACTCTAGCCACACAAACCACTCTAGCCACACAAACCACACAAGCCACTCTAGCCACACAAACCACTCTAGCCACACAAGCCACTCTAGCCACACAAGCCACTCTAGCCACACAAGCCACTCTATCCACACAAACCACTCTAGCCACACAAACCACACAAGCCACTCTAGCCACACAAGCCACTCTAGCCACACAAACCACTCTAGCCACACAAACCACTCTAGCCACACAAGCCACACAAACCACTCTAGCCACACAAACCACACAAACCACTCTAGCCACACAAGCCATTCTAGCCACACAAGCCACACAAGCCACTCTAGCCACACAAACCACACAAACCACTCTAGCCACACAAGCCACACAAACCACTCTAGCCACTCTAGCCACTCTAGCCACTCTAGCCACTCTAGCCACACAAGCCACACAAGCCACAAAAGCCACTCTATCCACACAAACCACTCTAGCCACTCTAGCCACTCTAGCCACACAAGCCACTCTAGCCACACAAACCACACAAGGCACTCTAGTCACACAAGGCACTCTAGTCACACAAGCCACACAAAATTCTCAAGGCACGCTAGCCACACAAACCACTCTAGCCACACAAGGCACTCTAGCCACACAAGCCACTCTAGTCACACAAACCACTCTAGCCACACAAGGCACTCTAGCCACACAAGCCACTCTAACCACACAAGCCACACAAACCACTCTAGCCACACAAGCCACTCTAGTCACACAAACCACTCTAGCCACACAAACCACTCTAGCCACACAAGCCACTCTAGCAACACAAGCCACTCTTGCCACACAAACCACTCTAGCCACACAAGCCACTCTAGCCACACAAGCCACTCAAGCCACACAAGCCACACAAACCACTCTAGCCACATAAGCCACTCTAGCCACACAAGCCACTCTAGCCACACAAGCCACTCTTGCCACACAAACCACTCTAGCCACACAAGCCACTCTAGCCACACAAGCCACTCTAGCCACACACGCAAAACAAGCCACACAAGCCATTCTAGCCACACAAGCCACTCTAGCCACACAAGCCACCTAAGCCACTCTAGCCACACAAGCCACCTAAGCCACACAAGCCACTCTAGCCACACAAGCCACCTAAGCCACACAAGCCACTCTAGCCACACAAGCCACACTAGCCACACAAGCCACCTAAGCCACACAAGCCACTCTAGCCACACAAGCCACTCTAGCCACTCTAGCCACTCTAGCCACATAAGCCACTCTCGCCAGCCCTAATCAATGTAACTGTAAGATAGCAGTTTGGACACCTACATATGTTTACAGAGTTATGGTGTAATGTGTTAATATGCTAATATGTATGATGTTTGTAATTGTAGAAACACAATCTTAATCACCATTCTAATGTCAATACCTGCCACAATATGGCAGCACTATACGTTAAGTAGATGCTGGTCACTGGATATTGATAATAATATTCCTGTAAATATGTCTAACAGCAATCAAGGATTTTTTGGTCAATAACTAGTTATAATGGAAAATTATTATATATGTACACTAAATTGTAGTACACAGCATATGTGGTACATAGATAAGTAATCTTCATGTACCTGTTTGTGCACAGAATGTGAAATTGTATAGATTGTCGGCGCACAGTGGCAAACCCTGTGAATTAATCAATTTGGATTGCCCATTACCAAACTATGCAATAGTTGGTGTAACTCTATACAAACAGAGAAAGGGCTGCATGAACAATTTTGTAACACTGGGGGTGAGGGGGTACCAAGTGGAAGTAGCACATGTCATCATACATACACTGGGGGTGAGGGGGTACCAAGTGGAAGTAACACATGTCATCATACATACACTGGGGGTGAGGGCATACTGAGTGGAAGTAGCCCATGTCATCATACATACACTGGGGGTGAGGGGGTAGCGAGTGGAAGTAACACATGTCATCATACATACACTGTAGGTGAGGGGGTAGCGAGTGGAAGTAACACGTCATCATACATACACTGGGGATGAGGGGGTACCCAGTAGAAGTAACACATGTTATCATACATACACTGGGGATGAGGGGGTATCGAGTAAAAGTAACATATGTCATCATACATACACTTGGGGTGAGGGGTACCGAGTGGAAGTAACACATGTCATCATACATACACTGGGGGTGAGGGGGTAGCGAGTGGAAGTAACACATGTCATCATACATACACTGGGGGTGAGAGGGTAGCGAGTGGAAGTAACACATGGGGGTACCGAGTGGAAGTAACACATGTCATCATACATACACTGGGGGTGCGGGGATACCGAGTTGAAGTAACACATGTCATCATACATACACTGGGGGTGAGAGGGTAGCGAGTGGAAGTAACACATGTCATCATACATACACTGGGGTGAGGGGGTACCGAGTGAAATATTCATAGAAGAGTTGGGCAATTCCATGAAAAATGGTCTTTGGAACCAAAATTTTTTTTATGCAAATATCAATTTTTTTTACACTGTATTAAAGGGAAATATGTCTTCTTCCTTGGACATGAAAAAGTATATAATTATCTCTATTCTAGATCAGTTTACAGCAGTTTAAGGCCAAGGCGTTACAAGGTGTTAATTAGTAAACGTAATGTGACTAAACAGGCATATATTCATAAGATGAATAGAGCACTGATAAACAGAGGATTCACCCTTTTATATGCTTAAAATGGATTATGTATATATCCCCTTACATGATATCATATAATTGATAGAATTATTTGGAAATTACATAATTATTGTAATTTTATAACGACCCCTTGTCACTCCGTGACTTGTCACTCCGTAACAAATAATTCAGTTTTTTAGATTTCCTATACAACAAAATAAGTTAAAGTTAACAAAACTCCTACCATCTAATTATTACTTATATTTAACAAGTACATGTCATTTACTATTTAAATAATTAAGAACTATTTTATAAAAGTGAATTACAAAGTTGTCACTCCGTAACTCCACGACGTCACTCCATAACGACATCGACACAAAAATGGTCCCATTTAAGATTTATAACTAGCTTTTGTTTTACATTTCAGTAATTCCAGTATTCACCAGGTGGAACTACAATGTATGCATATTTCCCACAATTGTTATATACTTCCTTTCTGTATCAATTTATTCCAAGTCTAGGTACTATGAAATCCTATTGGCAATCTGCTACCATCTGACAGCATCGTGATCATCACCAGGTAAACATTTTTGTGTATACTTTATGACAAATGTGTTGATCAACTGTAATGGAAAATGTACCATTAATTTGATGATTACGCATTAATAAACAAAATACAAAACAATATAAGTAACACCACTTCTTTGTTTCACATGGCTGCTTTTCTTAACTATGAAATACTTCATATTCCAAATGTAAGCAGTCATTTGTAACTATATTAAATTGAATTATTTTATTTCAATAACCATGCCTCTTACTGGTGCGGAGCGACAGAAGCGCCACAAAGAGAAAAAAATACTTCAAAATGGGGCAGGTCATATGCGACAGCTTGATGCACAGCGGAAGAAACATGCTCGTCTTGCCAACCTTGACAAGGCACGAAATGCGGAATGCATCAGGCAGAGACGCTGTCACAACAATAGAAAACAGAATGTCAATCATGGTCATAACGGTGACACAGAGTTTGCGTATAAGTCACCCTCAACCCTCGGAAAAGCTGTGAAGCGTGTCATGACCGCAACGCCAACCTCCCCACGAAAATGTGCAGCCATTATGGGATGTCTGTCCATTAACCATCATCATGACTGGCCGAGCGCAAGCGGAAGTCACCAAAACAAACTGGACATTGCTACTGTGAAAGCTGTTACTGACTTCTATGAGCAGCCCGACATTTCATGGACTGCACCAAGAAGGAAGGACTACATCATCATCAGGACCGGCACAGAGAAGGCGAAGATTCAGAAGAAGTACCTGATGATGACGGTTAATGAAGCTCACAGCCTCTTCTGCGATGCAAACCCAGATATCAAAATTGGCAGGTCTAAGTTTGCTGACCTTCGACCAAAACACGTATGGCTCAATGCAAAGTTCCCCCACAATGTATGCTCATGCAAGTATCACGAGAATATGAGGCTTCTACTTGAATCCCTCAAATGTTAAGTTTCTGTGACTTTCTACAGACCATAGTGTGCCGCCAAGATGCTGAGAAATGTATGCTAGGACGAAGTGAGGAATGTCGTAACAAGTTCAAGGTACAAGACGCAGTTGCTGAAGTTGTGAAGCAACTTGACTACTTCAAACAGCACACTTTCATCAAACGCAAGCCAATTCATTTGAGGAGAAGAGAAGAGCTGTTAATGGGCGTAACATTGTGGTTCAGGTTGATTTCGCTGAGAACTACATGGCCATCGATCAAGATGAGAACCAAAGTGCTCACTGGAATCATTCACAAGTCACTCTTTTCACCATCTGCACTTGGATAGACACAGACATCATTGAATCCCCTGTCATCGTAAGTGATGATATGGTACATGGGAAGTTGGCTGTCAGTTGCTTTCTGGGCAAAATCATCGAAAATCTGAAAGCAAAGCATCCAACAATTGAGAAGATCGACTTTTTCTCTGATGGTGCCAGCAGCTAGTTTAAGCAGAAATACATGTTCACAAATCTCACGTTCATGCAAGAGATCTACAATGTTTCCATCACATGGAACTTCTTTGCCACGTCGCATGGAAAAGGACCGGTTGATGGAATTGGAGGTGATGTAACGCAGCGTGTCTGGCTGGCAAACCTAACCGGAGATCGAGCATCAGATGTGGAATCTTTTGCCAGAATAGCAGCCAAACACTGCAAGAAAAGTCAGGTTCAGTTGGTTCTGGCCAGCCAGATAATGGAAGGCACAGCTGCACTGGAGAATTGATGGTTGGGGATACAGTCACTTCCAAAGACACACATGATGCATTGCATCATCCCTATCCGCCGTTATGTTGTGAGGTGTGCAACAATTCATCTGCTGAACATTTCGACACCATCAGCCTGTATGCGGACACTGGTGTTGCTTTTGACCTAGTCAAACAACCAGTCGTCAAGCAGGACAGTGCACGCATTGGTGACTTTATCGCCGTGGAGATGTGTGGCAAGAAAAACAGGAAGCGTTTTGTTGCTCAGGTTGTCGACTCAAGTGATGACTGTTTGGAACTGTCAATCCTACGAAAGGCAGACCTGGACCAGTCTGGGAAAGCGTATGTTTTCCCAGTGAATGCAGACAAGTCCTGGATTAACTTGGATGAAGTTATACATGTCCTTCCTCCACCAACTTGTGATAATTGCAACCACTACCTCTTTGATGACAAAGTCTGAGCCAACAGTAACCACTGTGCATGTGGTTTAACATCCTTAATTTGAACAATGCTCTTAAATTAACAAGTGCTATTTAGTGTTTAAGTGGTTCTTAACTAGTCAACTGAACAATGACATCAAGTTTTAAGAGTGACAATGATATAACAAGAGTGCCTGAGTAATTGAAATTATAATCATGATGGACAATAACAATGAAGAATCCGTCTCATCACGCCGTAACATCTATCCGTGACGATAGCAGCCTTGCTAATTAGTTAAGTAATTACAACTACAATTATTTTTTGAAGTTTTAGAATGGCATGTTGCAAGGCTACAAATGTAATGTGTTTAATGATATACAAACCTTGACACAGGACATGGTACGAGAGCTGAATTTGAAGTTAGTGTAACCATGAGCAGATTATGTGCAAAAGACAGCATCACTCCGTAACGTGTCACTAATTACTTAATTACTGTTAAAGTTATCAGTGATTTTCAATATGTTCACCTGTTGTCTGAGGCTAACTCTGTGGCCAACAGTATTTGATGTTCAACTGACATATATGTTGCATATTAAAATATGTATTTAAAAAGAAATGTCATATTTGTAGTCAAATGTCACTCCGTAACATCATGGAATTGCCCTGTAGTATATTCTATCAGCCATACAACAAATAATGATACAACAATTACATCGCGGATTAGGAATAAGTTTCATATTGTAGGTTGGTGGTGAAGCTGCCTCTCTCACGTCAGCCTAAGGTGAGACACCTGAAGTAAACGATAGGTGAAGCACTGGACGAAATTAACCGTTTAAAGGTTACGTTGTCGAAATATGATATCAGCCCCATGTCTACTCCAGCAACTTCACTGAACTCGAGTATAAGCTCAGTATCATCTGCTGATTATTCACCGATGCATATCAACTCGGCTGATTCCAACGCACCTACGCGTATACCAAATATATATGTTCCACAGTTCACCCCAGCCAAGAAGTAGTTTCTGAGATGTCTTCACCTACAACAGCAGCATTGGAGCTGGCCAAGCAACTTGACATCACACTAAGGCCACACAGAGTAGATGCTCTAATCCCCTTCACAACGACTATGTCGTGTATAAGTCCACAAGCTAGTGGCAGAGGATGTTGATACGTTCCGTCAAACACCAGTGTTTCCCCTGGCATATGACAAGTGAGGCGGGCCGCCTCACCGTTTTTCTATGCCGCCTCGCCCAAAATTTGCCTAAATTGCCGCCTCGTAGCTATTTCGTACGCCCTTTTGTTTCGTTCTTTCGTGATATATTCAGCACCGGCACGAAAGGACACCACAAAGTCACTTATATTCCTCCAAAATCGCAGATTTGTAGCAACATCGATTTGTAGCAACGTCTTAACGATAACGTCGTTAAGATGACTAAACTAAGATACTATGCAAAATATCTACGTAGTTAAGAGCGCATGCGTGCAGGGAAATCGCATATTTTGTTGAGCTCTGTTATTACATTAAGTTTTTGATGTATTGAGTTACTCTGATTCTGCTCGATTAAGGTGGTAGGATGGCCTATGACATGCTTGTTTTGACTTAAATCAAATTAATAAATGTTTTGAAGATAAAGTAAAAAAAAATTCTCAGACAATGCCTAACACATTAAACAATACTCCAGACCAAAAAGAACTGATTTGTTATGTTGTTTAGTGATATTTAGATATGTTTAAGACAATTAAAAAATATGTCAAAAATCACCAAAAAAAGGCATTTTATTTCATTTTGAGAAACTCCCCAAAAGAAAATTTGTTATGGTTGTAAGTACAAATATGTTATTGACATTCATACAGGTTTTTTTTGTAAACAAATGCATATTAAGTTTGATACAGCTTCATAAACATTTTGTTACAATGTTGAAAGACAGCAAAAATCCGTACTGCATTTTTTGGCACGACCCCTTCTCCAAACATAAAACCATCCAGTGCAATTTTGGGTAAACACAAGTCGAGTTCATATGCCAAGTTATGGTTTTGTAAGTATTGTAGTTTTTTTAAAGTTACATTAAGTAATACTTCCTGGTTGATGCTTGTTTTTTGCTTAGAAATGTGACTTTTTCACTGGCATGTGGTTTATTTCAACACAATTTGACAGACACTTCTATTACTGAGATTTCCCCCTAAGGTTTTCCCCGCTAATGATATTGTGTTAGGAAGGGCCATGTGTTGAAGGGGTCAGCCCACTGTTGGTTTTCCCATAGGCGACCATGTTAACGTTTTGTCTGATTACAAGAAAACATGACCTGCAAAATGTCTTAAACTCCTCACCTGCTGTTATTATCATCTCACTGACATGCCGATAGATTTAACAAAAATTGCATACTTCCAACTCTCGTAAAATGCCTGCATGTGTGACACCCTTCAATATATGTGTTTTATAAGAATATTCAATACAGCGAGTTGTTAAATGTTACATTCAAATTTATATTGATTTTATGACCTTGTGCCCTATTTACAAAGGTAAAAATCAACAAAGTCACCTTAGGGTGTGAATTCTCAAAAGGCCAGATGTCTTATGCAGTTTAGTTACATAATATTACACAGCCTAACAAGCAGAAATTCAGAAAACAATGCCACTTGCTTGATTGGCCAGAAGGTCCTGCCAGTAGACAGTATCTGATAACAGGCTTGGGTTACAGCCAACTCCAGCTAGTCACTGTCATCAGGCTTCATTAGGGTCAATGACAAGATCTTCAAGTGTGTTTAACTAGCAGAAGTAAACAAAAAATATTGATGGATCACCCTGCTGCAATGTCATTGGTTCATTTTCATACAGATTTGCAAATTGAGGCTTAACTAGTAGCATGCCTCCTTATAAGACATGTGTTCCGACACTGTGATTTGGACTTGCAGACTGATGAGAAGTCTGTAATATCCAAAAACGGTTTGTCCCATTCAATTGTTGTTTTGCCATACACATATTATCAGTGATTGTTTCAAGATAGTTGAAGTAAAATGCGTCCTCCATGATTGTGCAATGACAATAGCATGCTTCCGTTGCCAGGGTCTTTATTGGGGTCAGCCCACTGTTGGTTTTCCCATAGGCAACCATGTTAATATTTTGTCTGATTATAAGAAAACATGACCTATAAAATGTCTTAAACTTCTCACCTGCTGTTATCATCATCTCATTGACATGCCGATAGATTTTAACAAAAATAGCAACTATAAAAGTGATAACAAAAAGTTACATGAAGATTTTTAATTGTGGTATCACGGCCGGTATTGCCAGGATCAGGCATATTAAAATGATCATGATAAATATGCATATGAACGCGATACCATGTGTATCACATTATCATTATGACTGGCGATGACTGATGCAAACAACAAGTGGCTGTCGGTGTGCAACAATGTGAACGCTGTCCGGAGTCCTTGCTCTCATTCCGCCCAAGGCACAGCTGTATTATAAGATCCACCAGTACAGCCATGGTCTTTAGCAATGCTGTCAAATGTTTGACAGTATAACAAATATCTTTTACAATTGAGATTGCCTGCCATCCGTAGCCAACATGTAACAAGACCGATTATTAGGTGCATAATTAATTAACAAGATTTAACAAGATTGCCACCCAGAGAATTAACTCAAGGTGGCAGGTGGACAAGGAAGCCCTTTGGCTTATCGAGAGTCCGACCCTTTTATCTATGTGTATCCCGCCCGTCTGAGGTATGTGTCGATTTTATTTTTAAACATATTCACGCTACTAGCACCCACACAATCAGCAGGTAATCTGTTCCATTCATTTACAATCCTTTGTGAAAATGAAAACTTTCTTATATCCAATCTACTCTGCTCCTTTGCTAATGTAAGTTCATGTCCTCTAGTCCTTCTTAACTGAGAACAAAATATTTCTATTCAATATTTTAAACACTACTATCTGATCTCCTCTCAATCTCCTGGTCTCTAGTGTTGTTAAACCGCATTTTTGTAGGCATATTTCGTAACTAAGATCCCTCAGTTTTGGTATCATTTTAGTTGCTCTCCTCTGCACTCTTTCTAGCATATCTATGTCCTTCCTGCGATATGGCCTCCACGTTTGAATACAATATTCTAAATGAGACCTAACTATTGTTTTATACAGCGGTATTATTAGCTCTTTTTCCTTATACGTTATGTTTCGCCTAATTAATCCAAGGATTTGATTTCCCTTTGAAGCTGCAATTCCGCACTGCTCTGAAACCTTCATATCAGCACTACTGGTTAACCCTAAGTCCTTTTCTTTTACAGTAGTACTTAGTACAGTACCCCCCATTGTATATTCTACCTCTTCATTCCCATGTCCTGTGTGGAGGCATTTACATTTCCCAAATTTGAACAGCATTTGCCACTTTTCAGACCATTTGATCAACCTGTCAAGATCATCTTATAAATGCTGTCTATCTCCATAACTTTTAATCCTTCTAAACATTTTTGCATCATCCGCAAATTTCAACACCTTGCTTGTTATTTCATCATCCAAATCGTTGATATATATTAAGAATAATATAGGTCCTAATACTGATACCTGTGGTACCCCACTCAATACCAATTTCCAGTTTGAAGCCTCCCCATCAACTACTACACGTTGTCTTCTGTCAATCAGCCATTGTTCTATCCAGTTTATTATACCATTTCCTATGCCATGGGCCTTTAGTTTAAGCAGTAATCTTTGATGTGGTACTTTGTCGAAAGCTTTTTGAAAATCTAAGTAGACGATATCTACTGGTGATCCCTCTCATCTACCCACTTAGTGATGTCTTTCAAAAAACATAACATATTTGTTAAGCATGACCTCGCTTTAAAAAAACCATGTTGAGATGGGTTTATCAAGTTTTGTTTAACAAGAAAATCCACCATGTGATCTTTAATTAAGTCTTTCTAATAATTTACAAATCACTGATGTTAAACTCACTGGTCTATAGTTCTCTGACTTGTTTCTCGAACCTTTTTTGAATATTCTAAAGGAACCACTCCCTCTTCTAATGACAAGTTGAAAACTGTTGCAAGTGGTATGCTAATTTGTTCTACAATTTCCAATAGTAGTTTGCGTGGAATACCATCCACTCCAGGTGATTTATTATCCTTCATAGCCCTTATTTTCTTAGCTACCATTTCCGGGGTTACAATTAATTGTCCTAAATAGTCTGAATCTGCCCCCTTGAACTTAGCCTCTGGTACTGGCATGAACTAATATCTTCCCTGGTAAACACTGAACTAAAGTTCTCATTCAGGTCTTCTGTCATTAAGAATCCCTCTGATATTATATTTCCAGCACTATCTTCTAGAGGACCGACCTTATCTTGAACTTTCTGTTTGCTTCGAACATATGCATAAAAACTCTTGCTGTCCTGTTTTATATTACTAGCTAATTGTTGTTCGTAGCTTCTATTAAAATTTTGAATTTCTAATTTCCGCTGTAGCTTGGTTAAGTGCTTCTTTATAACTGTTGTAGTCTTCATCATTTCCAGTACATCTATATGACTTCCACATCATTTGTTTATACTTAATTTTTCTAATGGCTTCTTTCGATAACTGTTTCTTTTTGGACCGTTTTCCTTGTTTTTTGAAGGGTACAAATTTATCGACTATGCACTTAATTTCACTCTTTAATATATTCCAGGATTCTGTTGCCGTCTTATTTTTCAGTGTGTTATTCCAGTCTATCTTTGCTAAATATTTCCTCATTTCATTATACCTTCCTTTGTGGAAATTTCTCCTATACTGCTTTTTACTATTCCTTTCTGATTTTACTTTGATGGTAAAATGTATCTGGTTGTGATCACTACTCCCCAGTGGCTCACATATCTTGACATTGTCAACTAATTCATTCTGTGAGGACAAAACTATGTCTAACACATTCTGACCCCTGGTTGGTTCTAGCACATGTTGAGAAAGGAATGTATCTTGAACTAAAACTAAAAACTTGTGGTCCTCTCTCCCCATACTCTGTAGAGATTTCCATTGTATATGCCCGTGGTTAAAATCCCCCATAATAATACAGTCACATTTGCTTACTTCCCTTATAGTGTTTTGTATTTTTTCATTCTCTTCTATGCTTATGTTTGGACTTCGATAAACTAACGTTGAGTTTCCTGTAACTATGTTACACCAAACAGCTTCTTCGCAATCTGCTTCTCTTTCTAATTTATTTCATAAGCCTGAATAGATTCTTTAATATATAAAATAACTCCACCTCCCTTTCTTCCTATTCTATCTTTTCTAAACATTACATATCCTGTCAGACCCAATTCAGCATCTGATATATCGGTAGTGGTGCAGGATTCGGTTATACCTATTATATGAGGGTCAATATATTCTACCATAATGTTTAGTTAATTTCTTTTGTTTACTATACTCCTTTCATTTAAACAAACACATTTATATCCAGCTTCAGAAGAGTTTTCCAGACTGTTATTTCCTGATTTATTTGTGCTGTCTTTATCTATCCCTCCATTTTCAGGCTTTTCTGTGAGTCCCCCCTGCGATTCTAGTTTAAATAGATGCAACCTGTCCCACTGTCAACAGATCGCAGCAGGTTCTCTGAGAAAACTGCTGCCCCCTTTCCACTAAGATGGAGGCCATCTCTCATGTACATATCTTCCCTACCAACAAAGTATCCCCACAAATCTGTGAATCCCACCCCCTCTTCTTCACACATCTGCTCAACTAGTGCATTGATCGCCATCCTCTTGCAGTTTCTATACGTTGCCCCCCTTCCTCCCATTACTGGCAAAATTCCTGACAGAATAACCTGTTCAACTCTCGTCTTCTTTAGCTTCCTCACTAACTGTCTATACTTCTGTACTATCGCAGTTTTTCCCTCCCTGTCTGCATTATTTGTTTCTACATGTACCAGTATAGACCCCCCCCTTGCCATGTCCCAATACCTTCTCTACCCTGTCAGTTACATGTTCAATCCTAGCCCACCGGTAAACAAACAACGACGTCCTTCCCCTCACTCAGTGTCCTGTCCGTCTTTCTCATAATGGAGTCGTCCTCTCTTTCGTCATTGCCCCCTCAATCACTGCCTTAGAATAGCTCCTTCTTCGGTTTGCATCTGTCTGGTTGTCTTCCCCCCCTGTCATCTGCTCTCCTACCCCCCCCCCGCCATTTGCCAATCACACAAATGAGTTTGGCAGTGCATACATGTCATCGTATATATGCATGGCTGAGTTTTAGTTGCTGTTATTTAATTAGTTATAAAAAAACAAAACTTTGATTTAAATATCAAATACAAAAATTAGGCTGTAGGGTTGTCCTATTTTTCTAGGTATGGTCGGGTTACCGGTAACCCGATGGTGGTCAATTGGATTGAAACCAGTGGCCTGGCGGGCCAGTAAAATATGAAAACTGGTGGCCCGTACTGGCCCGGCAGCCTCAAAAAGGCGCCGGGCCAGTTTTAATGTCGAGGCCTGTCGTCGTCAGCACGTGTTTTGTTTACAACCGGATAACGGTATATTCAAAAGTTGTAACACTTCATTTTTGATTATGTCATCTTGTCAATAACTTTAGATAATAAATGTTGTAAGTCATATACAGAAATTAACATAATGCTGAAGTCTGTTTTTTGTATTATAAATTCTTATTAGTTTTGCTTTGTTGCCTGGTAAACATTCTGAAATACGATTTATCAATTTTATGTCATTATGTTATGACAGTGTCAGTTGGTGTAATAAATATGTTGAATCTAATTCATCCCCAACACAATTTGTAACAATGTAATCTACATCTTCATGTTTTTTTTGTATTAATTATTGCTCATAATAGGTTAATCATTGTCTGGGTTCTGCTAAGACTATGCACTGGTATAATTTATTCACACAAAAAGGTAGAATTAGTGAATGAGTTTTCAATTTCATTACCCATGGTTATGTCTATCAAAAATTTAGTGCAGCAACATAAATATGTCGGACTTTGTACAAATGATGGTTATTTAAGAAGTATGCATAAATTGTATACATTACATGTTGTTAAGACTACATTATTAACAATGTTATTATTATTATTATTGAGTGGTGATATTGAAGTTAACCCAGGTCCACGCTTGGGCTTGTGTTTATCTTTGTGGAACATGTGATTTGAATGTAGACTGGTGATTTGAATGTAGGCTGGCCAGGTTTGGTTTCATAAATCATGTGGCAGTATGTCATCGGCCGAGTTTAACCAAATTGAAAATAATACATGGCATTGTTGTCGTTGTAATTCTGTCAATTGTTCTTCATTCCTTTATCAGGCATACAACATTAATGTTTCAAACAGTTATGATTTATTATCAGGTATACCTGGTGATGACTCAGTTTGTCAGCACTCAGTGGAGTCTCTCCGACCAAATCTGTTTACTTTAGACCTATTGTTCATAGTAGTCCACTCATGTATACATCTATAGTACTTAATAACCAAGTTTAAAATATCACATCTTTATCTACAAACTGTCTATCTGAGGAAAGTAGTGGTTCAGATAAATCATCAGATAATTTAAGAATATCAATTACAAACGTTAATAGTACTAGAGGTAGAAAGGCAGGGTTGGTACATTTTTGTAATACCATGCAACCAGATATCATATTAGTTAGTGAGTCTAAATTAGATAAATCAATAAAACATTCTGAGTTCTTGCCTCCTAATTAAGTAGGTCATTTGAGAAATGATCGTACGCTTAATGGTGGTGGTGTCATAATAATTCATAAGAAAGATTTGGTTATAGATGAAATTGAGTTAGATAAATCAGATTTACCTCTCATGATGAAATTGTGTGGGCACGTTTATCTATTCATAATGAAAGTCCAGTTTATATAGCATCATACTATAGGCCGACCTCTGATTACTCAGTCGAATCTAATACAACTCTTCAGTCAAGTCTAAGGCATATATCTCATATTACTAGGAACAACACTCATGCACGTATAATTGTAGGTGGTGATTTTAATGCAGGTGATATTGATTGGAATTCATGTAAGGTAAGGTGTCCTTACGTTCAGACCAAAAAGGATTAGGTGATGTTATTCCACCAACACTGGAGGAGCATAACTTAAATCAGTTACAAAGAATTCCTACAAGACTTGATGCTATTCTTGATCTTTATTGTACGAATAAACCAGGTCTACTTAAATCTATAAATACTGTACCAAATTTTTCAGATCATGATTTGATAGTAGTGGATATTATGATTAAAGCAATGTGAACAAAGGCACCACCTAGGAAGTTGTATCAATGGTCTAAAGCAGATTGGGGTCAAATGAAGAGATACTCAATTATTCACAGATCATTTACTGGATGTTTCATGTAGTTCAGAAGAACAAAGTCTACAGTCTTTTTATTTATTATTCACAGAACATATACATAATATGATGGATAAATATGTAACAACATACTGGTCTAAAACTAGAGTCGATTTACCTTGGTTATCAAACAGTTTGAAAAGGAACTGTAGGAAAAAACAGCGTTTCTATAATCGGGCAAAACATTCTAAAAACCCAACACACTGGTTAAAATACAAAGAATTGGCTAAACAAAATAGAAAACAGATACGTAAAGCTCACTGGCAGCACCTCAATGGTATTTTAAGACTGCTCAGGATAACGGTAACCTGAAACCATTTTGGCATTATATAAAGTCTCAACAGCAAGATTTAGTTGGTATATCCCCTCTAAAAACTGGTGCTCAACTTAATTCTGATTCTAGCAGTAAAGCCTCCATTTTATCTAGGCAATTCAAATCGGTATTCACTAAAGACACCGATTGTCCTAATAGAAATATGAAACTTGATGGTCCTCATTTTCCAGATATTGATAATCTCATATTTAATGTGGTGGGTATTGAGAAGCTACTAAGGGATATAAACCCTAGTAAATCAAGTGGGCCAGATAAGATTCCAGGTAGAATATTGAAATAACATGCTTCTGAGCTAGCTCCTTTTTTAACATTTTTGTTCAGAAAATCGTTGCATTCTGGGGAATTACACGATCAGAATCTACAAGTGGATATTGCTATTCTAAATTTTTCTAAAGCTTTTGATGTTGTACCACACAACAGACTGTTAAATAAGTTGAATTATTTTGGTATAAATGGAAATGTTAAAAATTTGATAAAGTCATTCTTAATGGGTCGAACTCAACGTGTATTGATAAATGGTGAATTTTCTGATGATGAAGAAGTAGCATCCGGTGTTCCTCAGGGTACAGTAATGGGACCACTGTTGTTTTTATTATACTGTAATCATCTTCCAGGTGTTATTTCTCCAGGTACAAAAGTGAGACTCTTTGCTGATGATTGTTTGATTTATAGACCAGTTCAGTCTTTACAAGATCAACTAATATTGCAACAAGATTTAGACAGCCTTGTTAAGTGGAGTGTTGATTGGGACATGACATTTAATATTTCTAAATGCAATATAATGAGCACAACTTCTGGTCTTCATTTACATCATTTTTATCACATGGACGGGCAAATTTTGAAAGAGGTCAATAATGCAAAATATTTGGGGGTTATTTTATCAAATGATTTAACTTGGTCTAAGCACATTGCTGAAGTGGTTAAGAAATGTAATAAAAAACTTGGATTTTTACGTATAAATCTTAGGGGCTGTTCACAAAAATTTTAAACAATTGCTTACATTTCAAAGAGCTGGAATGGAATATGCTGCAATAATCTGGGATCCATTCCTAATGAAAGAAATTAACAGTCTTGAAGTAATTCCAAGACGTGCAGCAAGATGGACAAAATCTAAATATACATATGAAATAAGTGTGACAGAATTGTTAAAAGACTTAAATTGGGCACAATTGACAGATCGGAGACGTATTATGCGTTTAATTCTGTTTTATAAAATAAATACTGATGAATTGTCAATCAAATTTTCAGACTTTGGTGTGCAAAAGGTTAATAGAGCTACACGGGCAGGATCATTGATGGGACAAGATGGGAATATGTTATTTAATCATAAATTAAGTAGACTTAGTTTTAATAAAACCATTTTGTCTACATCTGTAATTTTAAGAACTATACCAGATTAGAATAAATTATCTAGCAATATTATTGCGGCCTGCTCCAGTACATCATTTCGGAGTAGGCTAGAGGCGCTACCCTGAATGTATTGCCTCTCATCTATTATCAATGTGTTGTCCCTTCTGGGAATTTATGGATTATTTTTCAAGATTAAGATTAAGCAGTTAGGATTTAACTCCATTGGACAACGTGAAAGATATCACTTATCAGTTGTCCAATCACGGAATATTCCTGCAGTATCCCCGGTGTCTCCAATAGTGACACCTTGCAGAGTTTCGACATACTAGAAATCTTGACATTCATGTAAAATGGCACCCAAACGGTAACTTGCGTTTTGGTTTATGACGGTGGTGGAAGTGAAAACCATGCAGGCTGATGGCACTACGTCACTAGTCGGCACTTGTGTCGAATCCGGACTCTTTTGAAGCCCAAATAAAAACCGTGCATCCTATTCACTAGTCGGCATTGTATCGAATCCGGACCCTGTTGAAGCTCAAATAGCGACCCAGTTTGTGCTAGTCTGTTACCTCACAGCACGCGTAAAACAGAGATGGAGTAATCGTTCTCTGTAATCGTACTCGTACTTAATCACAATTACAACTGTTGTCATATAAACAGTTGCAAGCAAATAGATTAGACAGATAGAAATGGCAATACCAGAGGTAATCTAATAAATGTAATAGTAATTGAGCTATTACTTTCCTATTACTATTGAGCATTTCAGTTGTATAAACATTCAGTTAGATTTCCCTAATTAATACCTTCTCTCCCCAGAGAAGCCAGTCCTAGCCACATCACCCTCCTGCTTACTGTAGTAGTACAGAGTTATAATAGTGACAGTCTCTGGGAAGCAGTGCAGTAAATAAGCCTCCCCCACCATCTTGCTTTGTAATGTTAGAAGCCATGCCACTTGTACAGTTTGCACTGTTAGTGGTGTGAATGATTGGTCATGGTTCCTACCTCCTGAGTCCTGACTGGGTGCCAGAGGGTGGTTAGCTGCTAAATCCCTGTCTAGTATGTTTAAGTGTAAACTGTAAACCTGTCTAAGTTCACCACCATATTCTGTGTTTATTAACCAAACAAATATAATGTAATGGATATATAATTTATTAATTGTAAATATATTGTACAGTAATATACTGTAATTATATATGTGAAAACAGATTGTGATCTGTCTGGATAAATACAATTTAGAAACATCGTTATATATAATGACCATATGTTCATTTTTGTGGCGAATAAATAATTACTAAAAAAATATAAAAAATATTTATAAACAGTGCATCATAGTATACTAAATGATTTGGTTTATATTACTTCGTGAAAACATAAACAAACAAAGTGTAAAGAAAATCAATAGTTTGCATGCTGTCAGGATTGAACCGGTGTCGCCCGATGCCACGGAACCAATGCGTTTACCAACTGAGCTATAAGGGCCGGCAGAAATTCGCTGACTGATTTCAGTTGTTATGATAAATTGTACAACTCCTCCTTCATACATCGATATTCTAGTGATATTATGAGATTTTACACGTTATTTTCTGTAGCTGGATACGATATATGTTTGCTATGTAAGTATATTGGCGTACATTATCTCCCATTGGTTGCATTCGATATAATTATTCTGAAAACGAGCCCAAGCTCGGCGAAACCTAGTCAACTTGTAGGCTCATTCGCATTCATTGTTTTGAATAAAATTGAATTCATGTGGAACCGTAAGATAACTGCTTGTTACTCTATGATGACTAGTGTTTGTATTACATCGGATTATTGCATAATAACTCATTCTGACGCTCGTTTCGACCCCAACATTATCCATGTAAACATGCTCTGAATGCATAGAAAGGGTCGGCCTGCTGTGAGTGTGAGTCATGTGTGACGTTAAGATACCACGTGATCGCCTAGCTCATTAAATTTGTATTTTCCGCGGGAATCGCTACACAGACGGGTTTAAAATCGAATTTATGCTACAAATGTATTTTTCTGTATTTTTTTAATGTTCTCGAATGTTACATGCAATATTAAACTTTCTGTACACATGGAAAACGGATTTTAGCTAATGCCTTGTTTTTATTTCCTTTAAGCAGTTTTATCTGAAGCCATGAATGTATAACCCAATGACACTACTGAGTTAGGGCCACTAATCCTGCAGTTCAACAGGGACAATTGATGTTTCACTGTAAATGCTTCAAACCTAAGAAGTGCAGTTCATTTCAGTTCCAACTGTCTGTGCGATATATTGTGATCTGCTATCTGTTTGATAAAGCTATCTGTCAAGACACACATATTTTAGTATAAGTAAGTATGGCATCGCCTGCCAAGTCGTCTGCTGCATATGCTCATTTTGACATAGTAATGAATATCAAACTACCACTAAATTGGCAATCAATATAAAAGAGTTTGATACTATTAATTCGTAGTATCATAATATATGGATATTTTGAGTATCAATCCAGCATTAGATGATTGAGTCAATTTATCAATGTTAGAATTACATACCTGAGAAAGTTTGGTGCGGATACGTTAATATATTTAGTTTTTAGTACAGACTAAGTGAGTATCGAGCAACAGCACTAAATCAACATTAAATATATTTACTGAATATATATTGTGAAAGTTTTATATGTTTATATATATATGTTTATATAAAAAACCTGGATAGCAGTAATCAATTAGAACACTAGATACTGTCATAGCAACAGAAAAAGATCAATGCTTTTGAATCTCAAGAAGGTCACATTCATGGTAGAAACAGGATTAGCATATTCTTTAAAGTAATCATGAAAGTAATTATGATTACATGCTAAAGTAATCGTACTCGTAATCGATTACATTTTTTTTCTGAGTAATCGTACTTGTAATTGTACTCATACACCTTCATAGTAATCGTACTCGTACTCAATTACATTTGTATTGTAATCACTCCATCTGTGGCATAAACTGACAGCTGTAGCAGCGTATGTTGATAGAAACCGGGGCACTATTTACGCCTCAAATGGGTGTAAGACGCAACATTCTTAAAGGTAAATATGCCTAGGATAATGTTGAATGATGGAACTATCAAAGTTAAGCAAAACTCAAGTTATAACGGCAAAATCAAGGTGGGCCCGGATTCGACACAAATGCCCACGGCACAAGTCTATTCAAGTTTGAACTAATGTTCTATGCCGGGTTTTTTTTATAGCAAAATAAGGAATGTGATTAGTAAGATACCAGTTGTACAAATAAACGTTTGGGAAAGTTGATTTCAGTGAAGTATTTACTTATAAACCACCAAAGTTCACATCTCATAAAAAACGCCTACTGTCCAAAACCGTGTATACTAACGGGTTATCAATAACTTAGGATATACTAAACAACTTGTACTGTTTTATAGAAAGGACACAACTTGAGAAACATTCTTGCGATTAATAGAAACATACTATTTTGGCATTCCAATAATGACTGTTTAATTAATTGCATAGCATGCTAACAGCAAATAAGATATAATCTTTAGAATATAAACCACCAATTTGCCATAATATTATGATATTATAATAATTTAAAGGTGATGAAGAAAGATCTTCAGATGATACCCCTGTATGCTTCCCAGAGAAGTCGAGATGGTATTCGACTGAACAGGTCTGCCAAGAAGTAAAGGGTAAAGCACTTTGAGCAGTCCTGCACTTTATAAGAACTTACCTTTTACTTTTTTACCGACTCTGTCAGGTAACAAGGCCAAGGGTTAATGCAAAAAAAAACATAACCACAACCAAATACTAGTGGTCAAGTGGAAACCACACCTCTACTGAGTACCAGTGGTAAAATGGAAACCACCTCAACACGATGAAACAACCATGATTACTGACTTCTATCAATCATGATTATTACATTTACAAGTAGTGTCTTGTTGTTTTATATCTTCCCCTCTATATTCAAGAGTAAAGGTTAAAACATACCTCAGAATGCACCATTTTAAAGCTAGTTTTAAAAAATCTCAGGGGAGCATGCCCCCAGACCCCCCTAGCAACGATTCCCGTCTGCAGCGCACACGTAATCCATCCCTGCCACCTCACCCATCATTTCACCTCGGGGAAATACTGAACACTCATGAAAACCTATGATGGAAGCCACATGCCAGATAGACTATGCAGAGAATTGGCAGGTCAAATACATGGAGGAGATAGGGTCTGTGTACTATGGCAAAGCACAGGTAAGCATCCACCCAATGGTATTGCACTATAGAGAAGAAGATGGGAATATGAAAGTTTTTAGTTTCGTAGGTCTGTCAGGTGTGACAGCCCACTCGGTGCCTTAAATGTTCGCCTTCCTTAAAGCAATTATGTTAGAGCTCCAACAAACCATGCCTTTACTTGACACCATCCACTTTGTGACCGACTCTCCAAGTTCCCAATACTGAAATCGCTCCATCTGCACATTGGTCCATAAGCCAAAAAGAAGACTGTTTCATCCTGCTAAATATTACAAAAATAATCGACACGATACTTAGTTGTTTAAGACATCTCTTGCTATAAACACTACTTTTTTACTTAGAGTAGGGCTGCATTTTCACCCAAGTGATGACGATTGGAAACTAGTGCATTTAGCTGTCACCGAGGAACACTCAGAGAGGCCAAGGAACAGTAATCAGATTCCACTTAAGACCATTACTTTCTATTTAAGAAATATTAAAGAAAAATTCCATTCTCCAATACCGAACGTATACTTTTTCTAAACATCACCAGAAAGACAAGACCCAATAGTATCCGCACAAACATTGCTACGTTGAAAAGGTAATTGTTTGTTTTATATTTGAACTTACAGTGATTTTATTCAAACAGTGTCCGTTAGAATGACAAGTAGTTATATGACCTCTTGTCTCTTCTAAATGGCAGACAAAAAAGGTACCCTAATTTTTAAATTGCATGAAAACAAAAGAAATTTAATAAAAGTTGCCACTGCTATCGATTCTTAACCATAAGCCTGTTACGTGCTCAAAAAAATACAATCAAAATAGAAGAAATTTGAAATGCCATAAGTATGTTAAATATATATGATGTACATGTATACGCTCGGTATCGAGTAACACAGACTCGCAAGTTCAAAGTGATCCCAAAAAGTCAGTTTAATAATTAAGCTACCCAAATTTATTTCACGATTGGCCTGACATGTTGTTTATTAGTGACCAGACATGGGGTCAAATACATTGAAATGTATTTAAATACAAATACTCTTAAGCGAGTCAAATATAAATACAAATACTTTGAAATACAAAAGTATTTAAATACAATATTGCTAACCATGGTTTGTAGGTTCATAGGCAACTAACTTGCAGTTACAACGAACCTGGCTTTTATGATGATGGTACCACCTGACTTGTGAAGCCACCACCTTCTCTTAACCCACAGATAGCAAGCAAATATTAGACACAATAGCTGGCCTTAGCAGCTGCTGTCACATTGGTTAGGTACCACCAGTAGGTTGTTTGGTTAGCTGGGGCTTGGAAACTATGATCAAAAGACAGACAGACCAGTGCAACAGAATCTGCTTTTTGCTAATTGCATCACAGTGACAACTGACAAGTAAGGTGATGTTGGCTTATCACACAGTGATCTCAATGACTTCTCACATAATGGCATTACCTTGCCATTATTTCTGAGCGGAAAAGTGGTGAATTACCAAATGACATAGTAAAATTGCTCAATTCTTAAGAATTCAAACAAGAATAATTTTAAGTTGTCATTTATTGATAATCACATCCTATGTATTTGAACATTTCAAATACTTTAGGAAAGTATTTAAATACAAATACTTTCATGTCAAATACAAGTACTTATAAAAAGTATTTACATACTTTCAAATACAAATGTATTTGACCCCATGTCTGTTAGTGACTAAAAGGAAAACATTATATATTGAATTCTAAATTTACCCCCCAAAAACAAATTCTGTCAACATTTCGTGATAACTGACCATATACGTTGACACACTTGGACCATAGGTTATGATAGGTATAAATATCACCATTTCTTTCATTTTGTTTATTAATTAATTAATTTTAAATCCATCCATATCATTTGAATTGGCAATGCCAGATCATGTCAAAAGTAATCTGTTTCACTAACTGGAAGATGTCCAGCAATAAAATATACCCCCTGCAGGGCGAAACAAGCCTGTGGGTCTTTAAAACATGTTTTTTTATATTTGCATATTTTGTTTACACTATGAAGAAAAAACCTGTAATGTGTAAACACCTAAGAGTCGATCAGGGGCAATTTCATTAGTTTTTTCAAAATGTTTTGAGTGGACTTGGACCTTTCTGCAAACCTTTCAAGTATTAATTATAATATAATAGTATATAAAAACTATAATAAAAATGGGCCAAATGGCCCTGAAGTCCTTTGGACTAATACGTCTATATGTGACCCCGGCTGACCAAATGAGTGATAAGTCGGAAAAATTGTAACATTGTTTTCTTACATCCTTGTAAACGTTTGGTAGGATGCTTTACACGGTTTCAAAAAATATGACTGCTACAGAAATTGGCGAAGTTATGGATCATTGAACATGGTAGGGATCAAAAAGGGAAAATGAAGAAAACGGCTGTTGAAGTTTTACATTATATATGGAAATGGATTGCAAGGAAATATTACATGCACAACATTCAAATGTGGCACACAGTATGTAATATGTATGTTATATTGTAATGATTCACTGGAAGTACAAATGTGCTGCTACAAAGACTTATCAAGTTATGCCAGATTATGCCTTCATGTGTAAAACTAAGAGGACAGATTATTTGAGAGCAAAAGGTAGACTCACTGTGTGACACAGTTTAAAACCTACAGGCAACTGTCCAGTTTAACAGGGGTCTAGTGGCTTAATGGTGTCTGCTGACACAAGCTACTGCCAGTGACCAATTACAGATTAGTCACAGTTTCCATCAAACAATAGCAGGCAGAGAATCTTAGCTCCACAGCTGGGTGTAATTCACAACCAGAGCCACCACTGATTCATGGTCAAGTAGATTAGCTCAATGCACCAACTAAGACAATACACAACACTGTGAGTGACAGTGTCCAGAGTGAGGCCTAAGCAGTGTCCTCATTGCTGAATAGATCAATTACACCTGTCAAGTGGGTGACATTCATATATGTCAACTCTTCTAATGGTTGACATTTGGTTGTTTCAGGTGTCAACTATATTGTGAATCTGTAATTTTTAGTCTATATTGATACAATTGATTTACACAGTACCGTGTCTACACAAGGCATGGCAAGCGTAAACAGAACAGTAGAATGCATTTGATATCAATAAAGTGTAGGATATTTCACACTACAGTTGTCCAGAATATTAATTTTCTATGTTTGTCACCTACATGTTTCTACAGACAATACATCTTTAACCAATAGACACCACAGTCACACCATTTTATAATAATTAAATGAACATCAAAATAAACACAACTTGCAATTATAGAAAATTTTGTTTTGAAGATAAAAAGTGTTAGGCAACTGTTCAGTCTAACAGGGGTCAAGTGTGTCTACTCTGCCTGGGCACTGTGACCAATTAAAGATTAGTCAAGGTCTCAATGGAACAGTAGCATTAGGCTGCAGAGTTTAGTCATGGTTTTGACTTGGTGGCACATTAAACAAAATCTACTGTTAGGGGTGGTCTCAAGGGTCCTTCTCAAAACCACATCACTAGATAATGTAAAACTTTTGCACTTTGGGGCCCCTTAGGTGCCCTTAGAATGATTCAATCAAATACAGATTTCTTGTATATAGTGGCAGCACCCTAAGATATATCTATGCAAAATAAAAAGTTGAACAGTTTTTGAAAAAATAGGCCAAATGTTACATTTGTACCAGTTTTGGGGTCCTTGGAGGCCCTAGGGAGCCCTTAAAATAATTCAATCAAATACAGATTTCTCGAGCATAGTGGCAGTGGCCTAAGATATGTCTATGCAAAATTAGAGAAAAAGTTGCTGAACGGTTACTGAAATACGGCAGCTAACAGCGGACGGCGGACTGTGGACGGTGGACACAGAGTGATGGCAATAGTCCCTTGGACCTTCGGCCAAAGGACTAAAAAGGTGGGGTATAATTTTTTTTCCTTTAAATGTCAAAACTAGAATAATAAAAATTATCAATGTACTTACCCTCAATCGGGCATCACTAGAAGAAACTTGACTTGTGGAGTGTCGGGTGCAACGGCCTTCAGTTTATATCACTTTCAGACAGACATAACTGTTCAGTTTAGTCACTCGTTTATATCCAATATTGAGCCTGTTTATATCCAATGTTGAGCCTGTTTATATACAATGTTGCACCTGTCATTATCCAATGTTGAGCCTGTCATCCAATGTTATGCCTGTATATATCCAATTTTGTGCCTGCTTATATCCAATGTTGCGCCTGTTTATATCAAATGTTGAGCCTGTTTATATCCAATGTTGAGCCTGTTTATATCCAATGTTGAGCCTGTTATTATCCAATGTTGAGCCTAGTTATATCCAATGCTGAGCCTGTTTGTATCCAATGTTGAGTCTCTTATATCCAAAGTTGAGCCAGAAATATGAATATGTTTGTGACTTCTGTTCTTGGTAGACA
This sequence comes from Escarpia spicata, assembly GCA_963995525.1. Lineage (NCBI taxonomy): Eukaryota > Metazoa > Annelida > Polychaeta > Sabellida > Siboglinidae > Escarpia > Escarpia spicata. The sequence continues at coordinate 44,493 of CAXEFP010000001.1, forward strand.
ATCTTCTCATAAATAAGATTACTATAACTTTTATTTGTTGATATTGTACTATTTACAGTCAGTCATAACCGAGTCATAATTATGAGTATGACTCAACCGGTGAGTGTAGCCACTCATAACTGAGTCATATGAGTATGACTCAACACGGATGAAGACTGTCTAGAGTAATCCTTCCATGGACCCCTACAAAGTCCCCCAATCAACAAACATTCCAACACTTCCTCTAGTGATTTCTCTCACAAACACGTCGTCTTTGACAAAAGTTGTTCAAGTGATTCTGTGAGTATGACACTGAACTCTGTCATATTTCACTGGCACAACAATCTTCTCTTTGATGTCAACTGCACTTCTGTCTTAATGACACAGTTGTCACACACTGGCCTCTTGCTTGTTGGGGACTCTGGAAAATAAACACAATGCAATAAATACAAGATGGAAATATAAGTTCTGTACACTATTCACTTGCTAACCCAGATCTGCTTTGGAAACCCAAGGGGCCTCGGAGATATGATATGGCCCTGTGAGACACCATTCAGAGGAACACTGGTCTCAGTGAGACTTGTCTGGCTGCAACAATGTCAGACAGAACACAGTGGAAACAATTATTATAAATGTCTCCATGTTAAGTGGATGACATAAAAAGTATTCACTTGGTTTGCAATCTACCTGCTTGTTTATTAATATACATTTGTTGTAATAATGCCAACAAGTATATCTGCAATGAAAACAGATTTTTAGGCGGTATTTATGAACCCCGCTGATAGGCCCTGTCTATCTCATTGATTTGCGGGATTATTATAATGAGATCTTCCAACTTGAAATGTTGGAGACGAAGAATAATGAAGGAAAATTCAACTGTAATTTATACGAGGTAATTCATCGACAAAAAGTTGTAATTAATTTGATATTTAAACTGGCTTACATTTCAGTTAGTGCACTCAACCAATTGTGGTCGTTTTAACATATTTGGATAGTCGACTGATGTTTATTGCATATGCCATAGATATGTAGAATCTCCCACATCGACACTACATGTCTCACTACACATGTCTTTTCTCCGAGGAGCTTCGATTACTTCCGGTTAGACGTGGATAAACGTAAACAATACCACATCCGCATACTAATTAATTTGTGAGCCGTGTCAAATGAAGAATAATGGTCAACTATTTCAGTCATTGTGCAATGTGAAGAACAAGGAACAAGATGGACACACGATGAGTGGAAACTTGGGATATTAGCAATAGAACAGTCTAATTAGATGGGCTGTCACGACGCGGCCGAATTTCAAAGACAACTAACAATTAAGTTGAAGATAGTGACAGTGAAATACAAACTGACACTCTTCAAAGACTATGCCGTGGATGAATTCTTCAGAATGCTATTTTACTATATGTTATGCAGCGAATGCCTGCGATCACCTTGGAAGGTAACAGATAATTAATGCAACCCAACACAAAACAATGTCTAATGAAACGTCTGTCAATTGCATACTCGGACTGCTAAGCCAAGGTAAGCGCCTAGTCCTAGACCTAGGCTAGGGTAGACAATATGTCAACAATAGTTACCCATTTTTGTTCCTGTTAATAATCTGCGGAACTTTTTAAGATCTCATTTAAACTCCTATTTATGTAAAACTTATTTTAACACACCAATGGCTATATAATATATATAATGTAGTCTCATGCACGTGTTAACTAGTGTAGAACTGTGTGTAAGTGTATTCAAACAACAATACGATCAATATGCCTATGTAATAATACAATAAACCACCACTAACAGTATAATAATAACATTTTAATATAGTGATTTTGTTTCATGTTGTTATAATTATAGTATAAATTACATTTCAATTATTTGGCTTAAATTTAATTAATTATTAATTTAACTTATTAATTTAAAATGTTTAATTGTCGTTTAGACACATTTTATTTTATTTTATTAATTGTATACAAACAATGTTCTTATTTTTATCTTGTTATTGCCTATGAGCTTTTTTAACCCAGAGATATTACGGTACATTTACTACATTGCAAATGAAGACTACTTTGACAACCGTTTTCATCCCAAATATGTGTTCATGTGGGATATGCTTGTAATCCACTTGAAACATGTTCAAGGGAAAGGATGCAGAAGTCTCACATAGTCAAAAAATGACACATAGTTATGCCAGCAAACATGTTTGTGAATTTAAAAGTATGTATATTTCCAACAGGAGCTAAGGCATGCATGAGTTGAAGCTGAAACACAAATATGCAATTGCACATTTTTGATTTTGGTCAATTCTAGTCATACGTATTGACACTTGAAAGTTGAGAAGTCAAGTGACTGAAGTGAGCAACATCTTAGCTAATTCCACATCATACATCATAACATACTGAGTTGACCACAAAGAGAGGTTTGACTGTGCACGGCTTCAAATCCAGGCTAGTCTACAAAAAAAGAAAGCAAGAAGAACACAGGCACTAGGCCGAGACAGACTGATTACACTTCTAGACAAGCAGGGTAGAGAAATACTAGACCAAGATATGATCATGGAACAAATAGAGGAATTCTACACCGAGCTATAGGACAGTGAACAGAGTACAATAATTCACACCGACCCAGAAAAGGTACCAGAGATAACATCATGGGAGGTGGATATGAAGAATGGGAAGACATCAGGCAATGACCATGTAAACGTTGAAACATTAAAAGCAGGAGAAGATACCATCTCGAAGACATTGGCTAAGCTGTATACTAAATACTTATGAGAAAGTCGAATAGCCACCGCATGGAAGAACGCAAAGATGGTGATAATCTTCAAGGGAAATAAGAAAGACTTAAAGAACTACAGACCGATATGTCTGATATCAAACATCTACAAATTACTCACAAAGATACTAACGAATAGGCTAGAGAAGACACTCGATGAAAACCAACTATGAGAGCAAGCAAGATTCAGAAGCAGGTACCGGGTACTCAATGACAGACCACATACACATCGTAAACCAACTGAAAGAGAAGTGCCGAGAATATAATATCCTGCTCTGCATTGCTTTCGTCGACTACGAGTAGGCTTTCGACTTGGTGCAAACTCAAGAAATACTGACCTCCCTTCAAGAACGGGGGATAGAAAATGTGTACACCAAACTCCTGAAAGACACCTATACCAACAGTTAGGTGACAGTCCACCTACACAAAAAGAGCAACAAGATCAACATCGAGTGAGGAGTACGACAGGGTGACAGCATATCGCCCAAGGTGTTCACGGCAACACATTAAAACATATTCCGAAGACTGACCTGGGAAACCAGATGCTTGAGGATAGACGGAGAATATCTCAGTCATCTTCGCCTTGCCAATGACATACTCATATGTGCTACTACACTGCAGGAACTACAAAACATGCTTCAGGAGCTACATGATGAAAGTGAAAAACAAAGGTCTGAAGATAAACATCTCGAAGATAAAAATGATGTTAGAAAATGACACACCAATATATATATATATCAGCATGAGAACGTTGAAAGCTACGTCTATCTGGGACAGTGATACAGTAACAGAGACAGAAACAAAGACAAGGAGATTCAAAGAAGAATCACCGTCGGCTGGACAGCAGACCTGGGGCCGAAGTACTTGGTACTCGAGTACATTTTTGAAGTACTCGTACTCATAAAACTTGTGGGTCATGGACTCATACTCGTACTGATTGTTCTCATATTTTACAAGTACATTACGAGTACATCTGAGTACTTTCTCAATATGTACTGGGGAAAATAAATATATTTGGTTATAAAATTAAACTTTCCTGAAATAAAAAATAAAAAAATTTAATACTTTGTTATTTCTGATAGAATACCACCTTACACCCTACACATAGTACACCCTCATTCTCTTATAACCATGACTATGATACCCAAACATGGCAACATGCAGCATCTTTTCCCAGTCAGAAACACCCTGTTAAGCAAACAATAATTGTAGGCTATCAGTTCAGGCCCTAAACCTGTTTGTTTAATTAACCACCAGGATGTCCATACAGAGCCAATTAGCTGTTAACCAACCAGTTAGACAGGAAATGCCTTTGATGTAGTCTGGAGACCATGCCACTTGACAGTGGCAGACAGCCCTAACTGCTAAGAACAAGAACTGCCAGTCTTCCTCTATAGAAGTAAGGTGGCTGAAGTCAGACTGCCTCCTATACTAGTCTAATCCCATGCCAGCAGCCTGGCTAAAAAGTATAAAGGGATGCTGAGCCTGTTATGTTGACATGTGCTAACCCTCTCAACAACTAGTAGTCTATGATCAGGAAATATAAACTGCAAACTTATAATATCAGCAGATTGCTGATTGTAGAGGTGAACGAATGCCTCAGTCAGCCAGGTACAGATCGTCACAGTGACCCACTGCAGTTCTAAGTTTTCCAACTCTGGTTCAGTTGGTCCCTCATCATCTTAGCATTCCAGCCTCATTAGCCCCAGTTGAAAGGGTATTTAGCACAGCCGAGAAAGTATTCTGCCCTGAACGGTGCAGCCTGAAAGACTCAACCTGTGAACAATTCATGTTCATTCGGTGCAATGGCAAATAGATGATAAGATCATATGATGCCACTGAAATGAATGCCAATGAAGTGAATTTCATTGTTGATGAAACAAAGGTTTTATTAGTTTTCCTCATAAAAAATTGATCAACTGCCATTGCATATTCACTTGTGCTGGGTTATATAAATTATATTAATTAATAATAAAAAAATACATTATTATTAAATATTTATATTTAAAAAAATGTACTCATACTTTTACTTGTACTCGTGGGAATGTACTCGTACTTGTAGTCGTACTCAGCTTTTAGTAATGTAATCGTACTTATCCATCATCAAAGTACTCGTACTCGTACTTGTACTCATGAAAATGTACTCGGCCCCAGATCTGGTGAGGACAAGGCCTACGCTTAGGGCAATAACAAATCAGCACAACCAAGTACCAGTGGTCAAGAGGAAACCACACTTCAACTGAGTACCAGTGGTAAAGTGAAAACCACACCTCAACAAGATGAAACAATCATGATTACTGACGTCTGTCAATTATGATTACTATACATATACAAGTAGTGACTTGTTATGTTATATCTTCCCCTCTATATTCAAGAGCAAACCACGTTACTAACAAGGCGAAATCCTTGCGGAGAATCTGGACACAGCGTAATCTGGGCCTAGCACACCGGATCCTCGTGTGGCTTGTCAACTAGAACTTTACCCTCACAAACATGTTGTGCGACTTTGTTTCACAAATACTAACTTAATTTGTTACATTTCACGTGGAGTTTCTAAACAGGTTGACGTATATTGTATTACTTACTTGACAGGCATACATATTTCCAATGTCGATAAACACTATTCCAAATATCCAGTGTTATTTGGGACCAATTCGTCTCAAGAATAATGACAGCGAATTTACTCAACAAATGGTGGCGACACCTCACGGTGTCTGTATTATTGCGTCAACGGCAAATCCACTAGAGTACTGACCTCACGCGGACAGTTTGTAAAGATCTTCTAGTCGGGCAGCATATCTAGAAATTGAGTGTGAACATGTTTTTGGACGGATTATTGACAAAAGGCGTGTCCAGAAAAAAGGGCCATGAGTGATCAGTCCCCATCGTCATCAGCTGAGAGCTACACCCAACAGCGTGATTGCGTGTCGCTTATCTATTTTTGTCAACACCTATAAGTAAGACCCAACACGTAAACATCCCTTATGGGGTTATGCCGAACTGGATATTACCACGTCAGAAACATCGGAAGAATCCGTCGATACCTCACCCATATGACGCAGCGAAGACACTTGTTCATGCTCTCATAACATCAAGACTTGATTACTTTAATTCCTTACTGCATGGCCTGCCAGTGAATCAACTTGCGGAAATGCGGCGTCTGCAGAATGCATGCGCGCGTATAATCACAAGAACCAGCCGCCGCTCGCATATCACTCCCGTTCTAAAGGAGCTTCCCTGGCGTCCAGTCCATCGTCGAATACAATATAAGATCATGTCACATACCTACCGTGCGATACACCACCAAGCACCACTATATTTGAGCGAACTGCTGTCTATTATTTGTACAGACCAATACGTTCTCTGAGATCTGAATCTACAACCTTGGTGACTGTGCTACGAACTCGTACAGTCACATACGGAGATCGGACTTTCCCCAAAGCAACGTCGACTTTGTGGAACAGTTTGCCTGCTACCATCAGAAACTCTAACAGCTGCATCAGCTTTCAATGACAGCTAAAAAACCTTCCTATTCGGGCAGGAATATGATTTATGCCTGAACAATACATGTCTTACGGTTTTAATCAATCTCACCTAATATATTTATTATTATTATTATTATTAGTCTATTTTATTTAATTCCATGCTTATAATATATCATCTTAATATTTTAATCCCACTTGATCCTTATAACTGTTAGTGTAATAACTAAATATTATTATTAAATTATTTATTCCATATATACATTTTAAGTATAACATCCGTATATTTAAATAACTTTTTAACTATTTAATTCGATATACGATTCCTAGTTAATCTGTTCTTAAATTACTTAATATACTATTTTATGATTTACATGTTTAGTGGAATTATCAGTGTATTGTAAAGCGCCATAGAGCACTATGTGATTATGGCGCTATACACATTTCGTATTTTATTGTTTATTATTATTATGTCAAGGGCCAGGGGAGCAAATCTTTAAAATTTAATGGCGTTAAATTATGGAATGAATTTCCACTAAACATACATATATACATACATACATCCAATTCGGTCTTCAAGCAAATGTGCGTATGTACCGCTCTTTAACCAATCCTTAATCAACGCTGCTTTATAATCGAATTTGAAAGGCTGGTGCATCCAAAATACATCGAGTCGCGTTGATGTCTGATTGAACAGGTCCGCCGGGGGTAAAGTGAAAAGTGCTTTGAGCAGTCCTGTGGACTGGATACTGCGCTATATAAGAACTTATCTTTACTTTTTACTTTTATAGAATCCTCTATTAGTATAGTGTATCTAATGCCGGTACAGAGGCCGAGTCGGCAGACCCACCACCAACCTGCTAAGCCTACTGCACCCGGACCTCAGAGTGACGGGCGTCAGGCTGAGGTCGCGCAATGACATCAAGACTGTGAGAGAGCTGGCGGAAGACCGCACGGGATGGAGGAAACTTTGCGGGGACTGATTGCGACATTAAGATGTCCCCCAGACTATTTATGTCGCAGGAACAGTACATCATCATCATCAACACACACACACGCGCACGCGCACGCACACGCATACGCACACACCCACACGCACATGCGCGGACACACACGTACGCACGCACACACACACACACACATACACACACAGAAAGTCCTCCTTTCTTGGCAAATTATTATGTACATTTGCCTTTGGTCTGAGCATTGATCGCCAAATGAACGTACTTTCATCTCAATAGCCAGCGTCGCTGGTACACAAGCCCCGCTCACAAATCGTTATACAACTATTCTGAAACTGTGCAAGACTCGGCATCAGATCATGAGTTCCTGCTATGGAGGGCGTGTGTATTTTAATATCATATATATATATATGTATTCATCTAATTATATCCAATCTTCTATGATATTTCATTTTTTATCATGCTATCGTTTTTATGCTTTGTTTTTACTGTCTATGATTATTCTATTAATTGTGTACTGCGCTTTAGAGCAGGCTTTTATGTACGAAAAGAGCGCTTTATCAATTCGGTATAGTAATTGTTCCTCCTCTGGTCACAATGTCAATGTGTTCAGGGTGGCTGTAGGCCATTAATTCAGGGGATAGAGGGGGTCTCAAAATTAGTACGCCTTGTACGTAAATGTTGTAAAATGTTAACGAAGGCCATACGTCACGGTGTGTGTTTTTGTGCGTGTGTGCGTGTGAGCGTGCGTGCGTGTTTGTTGGCGTGCGTGCGTGCGTGCGTGCGTGCGTGCGTGCAAGATGATGCGCAAAGATTATGCATGGAGAGCCTAGATCTATAACAATTACTATATTATTTGCATGTCTGTTTTGATTCGATGTTTACACGTAACATACGTCTATAAAGGTATGATAAAATATTACGTGCAATAGTTTTTATTGGGATGTTGTTGACATATACCCATAAACTAACTAGTTGAGGCTATTCTGAGTGATCTCGCGAGTACACTATGTTGACACTCAAACAACTACCGTCTCATCAACAGCTATAATTGTTTGTAGGCGTCTGTGTCGTGCTGGAATGAACTTTCTTACGTTTTATTCCAATTCAGCAGACCTGAGACTGCTGTCCCGTGGACTGCTGGTAGCAGTGGTCTCATATGTTGGAACTACAAGCATTTCCCTCTAACCTTGATTAATAAAGCCCCGTGATGTATCGCCACTATTTGTCGCACAAAGAAAAACCTGCATCCATGCTGTTGCAGTGGAGTGGGTGGGGTTGGTTGGTATATAATTGGAAGCGTTTTGTGAGCCTCAATGAGTTTTTGTGAACCTCGCGGGGATGTAATCAGACATGTTTATGAGTCTTAAGGCTTAACTTAAGGTGCAGTTGAGGGTTTCTCGATTTGAGCCGAACCAAATGCTGTAGTCGCAGAAAATGTGTTGCTGCTGCACCGCCGTAACTTCAGCTTCTCCACTGTCTCTGTTCGACTGATGACATCGGGAGACTGGGAGGTGAAGGCGAGTATGGTGGAGGTGCTGTTGAAAATGTTTCGTCACTGCGCAGCCGCAATTTCACCGTCTTCTCGCTCTCTTTAGCGTTGCTTCCTACCTCGTCTCAACTGATGAAATGGGAAGACGGGCGGGGGAGGTCTGTTAAAAAAGTTGTTGCCGCTGTGCCATGTCGCTGTATCTTCACTTAAACTTTTCTTCAGTTTCTCCACTTGCTTAACTGGCACAACTGTGACATCAGAAGATAGGGGTTGTTATTGACAGTTTTTTTTACCGCTGCGTCCGCATAACTTCAGGTTATTTAACAAGATTGCCACGCAGATAATTAACTCTAGATGGCAGGTGGACAAGGAAACTTTTGGCTTATCGAGCGTTCAACCCTTTTTTATCTACATGTATACCGCCCTTCTGAGGTGTGTGTCGATTTTATTTTTAAACATATTCATGGCATAACATTGTATTAGGGTGTTGTGCTTGGCAGTAGCTCCCACGACAGCTGTCTTATTGATACAAGTTTGACGTATTTCAATTCAAGGAACGTTTTAATATTTATCAGGTGCGTGTACAAAGGTACAGACATTACTTCGGACGTTTATATTTTCCTTGAAAATGATTACTGATGCCGGACTGTTAGGGTTTTCAATCGACATTCGTCTACACTTGCCTTGAGAACCGGTTGCAAACTTGTCAAGCAGAACGCTGTGGTCTATTCTTGGATAACACCGGACGACGAACAACTTCTGTGCAACCGCCGATGATACGCAGTGACGCAAGACGCACTTCAGCACGCGTATGTGTCAACAATGGCGTCAGTTGTGCGTTATTTTAGGACAAGGTTGTTGTCAACTTCCGCAAATGCAACCAGGTATCTTCAAGCGTTTGTCTACGAGACGTAAACACCGACCATGGCGGTCGTAAAGTCGCAAAACAGATCGGGACAATAATTCACTACGCAAGAGTACCGACGTTGCCACAACCAAGCCGACATGTACCAAAATTAATAACTTTATCATTGTATAAACCTATACAGCACGATTAAGGCGTACGAGTATGCTACGTTAACGCACAATCGTGTCGGAACAAAACACTCGCCATTGCGCATCATATACTTGAAAACCATCTCGATGTAATATCGCGATATGCGAAACGTGGTTGAAGCCTTCGAGCGACGCCAGTGTGATAACAAATATACCAAATGGATATTCCATCAAGCCCGCGCCTCGCCCTACCGGCAAAGGGGGCGGTGTCATTATTATCCATAAATTGCCGCGGAACTACTTCAAATTCGGTTGTCAAGTGAGAAAAAATTACGTCATCACCAATTGTTAATACGTCACTCCGTAGCTACGCAGTGTGCAACTTCCTGTGAAAGTCGCGCCAGTATAAGCATGCGCCAAATCTATGTTGCACATTCACGACAAGCGTCCATCCTCGCGCGCCTTGGGACGCCGGTTGCGAATTACCATAACTGACGTAGGCGGATCCAGGGGAGGCCTGGGAGCACGTGCCCCCTATTCTTTTGGTCTCGCTAGCTAGAGGGGGTGCCCCATATATCTGTGGAATGTGCCCCTGTTAAGTGCCCCCTAGACTTTGGAATGTGGCCCCGCTTAGATAAGTCTCAAGTGGGTGCAATTGAATGTTTTTGGTGAGCTTCCGAAATAGTGAATAAATGTTCAACAGCATCCCCCTATCGTATTCCGATGTCATGATCCGACAGCGCGAAGAAAGAGTGGTGTTGAAGCCCTGAAAAAAAAAATCTTCAATAACACCCCCGCGCTAGCTCTTCCAATGTCAAGACCCAACAGCTCGACTTCGCGACACCGCGATAACTCGACGGCGGAGTCAAACTGAAGCACCGGCTCAGCCTATCCAATATGAATTTGGTTCAGTGGAGGTTTTTTGCCGATCATCAAGAGGGGTACAATTCTAAGATCCCCTAGACTACTCTCTATGGATTCGTCCCTGACTGGGTCACGTATCCACGGTCAGGAGCTCCTGGAGCGCCGATAAAAAAACAAGGACCAGAGCTCCCGGGGCTCACTGAAGTGAGAAAACAATTCCTTGACTCCGAGCTCTTGGGGCGCCCCAGTCAAGTAAGAATAAAATCATTCCAGGGTCCCGAGATCCAGGGTAATCAGGTTAGAACAAAGTTTATTCCAGGGCCCAGAGCTCCTTGTTCTTGGTGGGGACCTCACAATTCAAACTTGCCCCAGTATCCGAATATATCTTAGTCCGCCTCTAAGCCTCTAAACCCGCAGATATAATGTTTCGCCTTTTGCGCCAATTTATAAACTTGCATAATGTGTGAAACAAGTTTATAATGGTGTTCAGAAAGTGACATAGTCGCGGGATGTTGATTCATGGAAATTTTTATTTAAAAGATGGACGATCTCCGAATGCAACTTGCAGTGCAAGGACACTACAAAACCAGGCGGGCTTTATTGTAGACTATGTATACACGAAGAACGACATCGATAATTTTCATACTTTGCTTAACCGCAACTTCGCTAAGAAAAACGTAGATTATGCTAAGTAGCCGGGTGGTCAGGTGTGATCGTTTAGAAACTGTCACATCGATGCATCCCTTGCAGAACACACAGCATCGACGAAACTTACTCGGCTCGGAAGGTAGGACCGTGTCTTTGTCACTGTGTTGGCGTCCGTACTTCTGTTTATATTCAGTTGTTCACTGAACATTGATACGATTCGGACCATGTTTTATTTGTCACAATATTTTCCTATTCGCGGTCAATACAATTAACAATTAGTTGTGTGTTTCGCCCTACGTATCGTTAGTTCCGTCTGTCAAGTGTTCTACATAAGTATTGCGCCTAGAGCTATACGTCTGCGTTAGAAAGGCGTCCATTATTAAATATAGTCTACACTATTTATAGGTATGTTGACGATGTTTTAAAACATGAATCCATACTTTTGGTGTCTGCTTTGCAAATCGTCTAGGAGGACTATCAAACTGTTGACGCAAGCACGCACGCACACAGACATGCATAGCAGGGGCCGGTTTCACGAAGCGGCTAAGAACGTTCTTAACGCTAAGATGATTGTCTTAATAAATTACGTGATTTTGTAATATAAGCTAACATAGTAGTTTATGCAAACACGTGACGCTAAGTAATTGCGTAACTTTAAGTTCGCTTCATGAAACCGGCCCTCTGCGAACAAGAAATTTTATTTGCAGAGCCCGCGATCAACCAATTAGATTGCGCCTTTCAGCGCAGCGCCGACCAACTAACAAAGATGGAAGCCACGAGGTAAGTGTTGTAATAAAATATATACGTTTTGGGATAGATTATCATGCTTAATGTTTATTTTGTTGACAACATGTAGGAATGTGTATGCTTCATCCATTCACATCGTTTACAGTGCAGAAATGGATCATATTATTTACAAAACTGTGTATTATTGAAGGACCAAGTAATTAGGCAGGCCAGTTGTCGTCTCTCTCCAGTTATTGTCCCTTGAAGTATCGTATAGATCTCGTCGCAAGATGCGGCGCTGTCTGTTCAATGACTGGCCAATATAAGCGTAACTGAGGAATAATAGACGCAGAGCCAAGCTGGAATCTGCGAACAACGCTATAGCGCACATATTCTGCGAATAAGAAACGAATTCTAATTCACAGAGCCCAGCTCTGCGAATTAGAAATGGAATCTTAGGTTCGTCCAAACGTGTTTTACTTTTTTTTCTTCTTCAAAAACCTTATCAAATTCTTCAGTAAAGTATATATAGCTGTATGTGCTAAATCTGTTAACACATATTCTATCAAATTTCCGCAAAGAAACGGTTAGAATTTTTTTGGGAGTGAATTTCTTACGCAATTGTACTATTTGTATTGCTACTAGTAGAGGACAATACGGTGATCAGTTAATTTATAATTAAGCCAAGTCGTCTTTTACATTCCTGTTTTAGGTGATTGCATTGTCAGCATGGGTGACTTCCAGGTAGGAAAACAATTTCGGTCTTGAGAAGAGTTTGAAAGTGCCCATTCGATGTGTGTGTTTGTGTTTGCGCGCGCGTGCGTGCGTACGTGCGTGTGTGCTTGCGTGGAGGCGTGTATAAGAAATGTGCTGTGACATGTATCTTTGCCAGATGGTTAGAAGTTCAATCAAGAAAAGTATTTTAAAATGTTGCTAACAATGTGTTAATAAGCTGTGGCAGGATTTCAGTTGTTATTAGTTTAGACAAGTAAATAGTACGTCCCGTGTTAAAGATTTTAATACAACCAATCAAATTTATGCTTCCTACGTACATATTATGAGTCTTCTGAAGCTTTTCCCTGTTCCGTACACGATATTTCGCTTAGGCTTTCCCCCCTTCATAAGTCAAAAGTGGACAGGGTTTTAGTGCGTGAAATAAGTTGTGTGTGCAATTGTGATGGATTTAGTGTGTTCTGCATTACTATGTTCCATGTGTTGATATGTAGGCAAGCACGTTGTGTATTATTATGTACCATCTGTGTATAATATGATTTTTGTATTAATATGCTGACGTCGATATTTCATGTAATATGTTTGTCAGAATATATGTTGTGAAAGGATTTTAGTTTTTAATAGTTAGGCAAGTGTTACGCGTATTCGTATGTTATGTGTGTTACTATTTAGGCCAGTGCTGAAATACCAGGGTATGTATGTTTACAAGTTAATAAAACAGTTCTATTGCTTTTGGACTGCATAATTGCGTTGTGTTAATAATATCTTGGAATATATAACAGTGTAATAACTAAGAGCGGTAGCAATGATCAGAATAATTTACCAGACATTGTAACTGCACCTAACTAATTTAAAAGTCGCATAGGTAGACATTGGAATATCGAAGAATGTCATTACAACTGCAAAGTCTACTTGAAAGGAAGTAGTAGAACATTCATACGCATAGTGAAACTTAATGTAGAAATAGAACAAAAATACCTTTGTTTCTATAGAGAACCACCATGTACCCAATAACATATCACTTGGGCCAAATTTGCAAAAGGCCGCGCCAAACGCAGAGCCGGTTGGCTACGCGAGCTCTGCGAGTAAGAAGTGGAATCTAATTCGCAGAGCTGGGTTCTACTAACTACGCTTAACACCACAAATGACAGAGCCAGCTGGCTGGCTGGGCTCTGCAAATAAGAAATAAAATCGAATTTGTAGGCCGGGGGCCGGTTTCATGATGTGTCCTTAAAGTTAGGCTATAACTTAGCGTCACGTGTTTGGTTAAACTCCTATGTTAATTTATATATTAACAAAATCATGTCATTTACTAAGACAATCATCTTAGCGTTAAGAACGTTATTAGCCGCTTCATGAAACCGGCCCTTGGGCTCTGCGAACTACACTATAGCGTGCACATTCGCAGAGCCGGCTGGCTTTTGTGAATAAGAAACGAATTCTAATTCGCAGAGCTCAGCTCTGTGAATAAGAAATGGTTTTTAATTCGCAGAGACCAGCCCTGCGAATAGCCTCGTCCAAATAACCAACGGATGCTGTCACTGGGGCAACAGCGATTGGAGAGCGGCTGGCAGGCGGCTGTCGTGTGCCGACGGATGCCTCCTGACAGCCGCTCAGATCGGGCCAAGGGTGGCGTGCTGGCTGGGGTTGGATATGTTCAAATACCATTGCGAGTACCACTTAAACCTGATTGATCACTGAATGGTCCAATGGTATTGAATGATATGTTCAAATACCATTGCGAGAACCACTGAACCATAAGTTATCATTGAATGGTCCAGTGGTACTGAATGGTATATTCAAATACCATTTAGAGTACTACTGAAACACACAGGTGTTTCATTGAATTATGTATTCAAATACCATTTCAAGTACCAGTGAAACCTTATTTATCATTGGATGGTCCAGTGGTACAGGACGGTATGTTCAAATACCATTGAAAGTACCACCGAGACATACTGACTTATTATTGAATGGTATTGAATGATATGTTCAAATACCATTGAAAGTACCATTGAGACACCGATTTATCATTGAATGGTCCAATGGTACTGAATGGTATTTTCAAATACCACTGAAAATACCACTGTGTCCTACTGACTTACCATTGAATGGTCAAAGTGTACCGAATGGTATTCAATGGTATACCATTGGCTCTGTTTTGTAAGGTACGATTCGCTGCCGTAGACACTCATCTTAATGTTCTCAGTGATCATCTTGTTTTCCCATACTCTTTTGGTCAGCTTGGTCATAGTGACAGCGGCTTTTGAAATTGTTAACATACGAAATTAATTATCAATGCCAAATCCTTTTAGCAGAAATGGTTCATCACCAGCTAGAATGCATTAGGTATACCTTATTAAAATAATGGTTAAGTCACATTTCATGCGTTCGTGCGTTCGTGCGTGCGTATGATTGAGGCTATCTGTCAGGCAGGGCCAAACTAGTTCTTGAAACGAAATCACATCTCATGGTCGTCTTGAAGCAAAATAACTTCTTTCTAACCTATCTCGGCGGCCAACTTTACCAGCCAAGCCGACTGACCCCAGGCATGGGACATTTACCAGACATGACATTAAGACTCTCATTCCTATTCCATGAGACAAGACTTATCCTGTTACCAGGATTGCTGTATCCGTCATGTCGCCTTCCAGTAACACGGGTGCGGTCAGCCGTGTCGCAGTACCGGTCACATTGGGAATTGTTAACGCTCGGTCAATTCGCAACAAGACCGATATATTCACGGATTACGTGACCGAGGTGAATATGGATCTTGTAGCCATCACAGAGACGTTGTCGTGCTTACTTTTATCCGGGCGTTAAATAATATCCGGGTGACGTTTCGGCACGTGCGTCTATCTGGGGAATGTATTTAGCACCAGCTACGACTGTCGCGCTTTCATTTATCCGGGCGTTATGTATGTTTATATATTTTATAATTTATGTATATAAATACACACACACACACACACACACACACACACACACACACACACACACACACACACACACACACACACACACACACACACACACACACACACAACACACACACACACACACACACACATATATATATATATATATATATATGTGTGTGTGTGTGTGTGTGTGTGTGTGTGTGTGTGTGTGTGTGTGTGTGTGTGTGTGTGTGTGTGTGTGTGTGTGTGTGTGTGTGTGTGTGTGTGTGTGTGTGTGTGTGTGTGTGTGTGTGTGTGTGTGTGTGTGTGTGTGTGTGTGTATTTATATACATAAATTATAAAATGTTTGCTTCCCACAGACATATACAATTTCTTTCGTAAAACAGTTTCCTCTCCACGCACACGTCGCGTGACTTACTCTTATACTTGGTCACAAATCTGAAACATCAAATTATAATTATGTACTCTAACTATAATGCTGGTATTACGACAACAACTAAACATATTTAACTACTGGATATTATTTATCACTACGTGATCTACTTGTGCCAAATATTATGTCTTACATATGCACGTAAACATCACCCGGATAAAATTTAACGCCCGGATAAATGTAAACGCGACACCGTGGCTAAGCACTGGAGAAAAAGACAATAAAACTATAAAAGACCTGACGCCCGCCGAATACAAGTTTTTACATCTTCCTCGGAAAAATCGTCGCGGTGATGATATCAGCCTTGTTTACCAATCGAGTTTCAAGGTGGTTGTTAACCGACGTGATCATATGAAATCTTGCGAGTTCATGGATGTTGATGTTTCATCATCGGGAAACTCCATGAAACTTGTAATCATTTACTGTCCACCTCCGTCGAAAAAGATTGTAGTTTCGTTGAACACTACGACCTGATGACCTACCGTTTTGCGATTGTCGGTGATTTCAACATCCACTGGGACAAGCCATCTGACAACAGTGTGAAACGTTTCGCCGACTTGCTTGAGTCACTCAACATCATTCAACATGTTCAAGTTCCGACACACATCGACGGTCACACCATTGATCTGATCCTCACTCTATCCGGAAATCACGGCATAACTTAAACAAAAACATCGTTGCCGCTGTCTAATCACCTGTGGGTGGAATGTGTCGTCGATATGGAGAAACCGGTCATTCTACGGAAACCGATCACATACCAAAAGTACAAAACATTGACAAGGCTGCGTTTGGTGATGACATCGCATCGTCGCTTCTGACCACAGTTCCGTCTGTCATACAAACAACGAGTGAACTTGCAGATCACTACAATATGGTTTCGACCAAACTTATCGTGAAGCGCGAACCACTACAGATGTGTCGTATCGCTGATCGTCCACTCGTGTCTTGGTACAACGAGAAGGTGATCAAAGCCAAGCAAATTCGACGACAGCGTGAACGGAAATGGCGGCACACATTACTTCAAGTGCATCGCGAAATATATAAGACACAGTGTGCACAGGTAAAGAGGACAGTCAAATAAGCCAAGTCTGACTACTATGCTTCTGAAATAGAACAGACAGGCAGACAGGCAGACAGGCAGACAGGCAGACAGGCAGACAGGCAGACAGGCAGACAGGCAGACAGGCAGACAGGCAGGCAAGCAGACTGACAGGCGCGGACTGACGTACTGTCTAATAGACTACAAGACTGACGTTCTAACACAAACACAGAGGAGGGAGAGAGAAGGAGAGAGAGAGAGAGAGAGAGAGAGAGAGAGAGAGAGAGAGAGAGAGAGAGAGAGAGAGAGAGAGAGAGAGAGAGAGAGAGAGAGAGAGGAGAGAGAGAGAGAGAGAGAGAAGAGAGAGAGAGAGAGAGAGAGAGAGAGAGAGGAGAGAGAGAGAGAGAGAGAGAGAGAGAGAGAGAGAGAGAGAGAGAGAGAGAGAGAGAGAGAGAGAGAGAGAGAGAGAGAGAGAGAGAGAGAGAGAGAGAGAGAGAGAGAGAGAGAGAGAGAGAGAGAGAGAGAGGGGGAGGGAGTGAGTGAGTGAGGGATGAAGGGAGAGAGGGAGGGAGGGAGGGAGGGATGGAGGGAGGGAGGGAGGAGGGAGGGAGGGAGGGAGGGAGGTGGGCAGGGAGAGGGAGGGAGAGAGAGAGTTAGAGAGGAAGAGAGAGAGATTCGGGAGAGAGGGAAAGTTCTAATTATAATTAGTTACATTGTACGGAGCCACTTTTGGCAATGATTTACGACGAGGTGGGTGCGAATGGTGTTATTGAGGGTTTGGGCCGCAAGATAGGCGACAGAAATCGTTTATGGTCTCAGCCTGGACGTGCAACTCGTTTACTTTATTCCAGTCTACTATTGTCTTTACAAAGAATGAGTTTTTGAATTGGTCGGTATGGGATGCTATACAGTACCTGGTGTTATTGATTGTTAGGTGTTGTACAAAGTTTGAGGATACGTGATCTGAGAAATGTTTGGTTTGGGTGCGTCTTTTATTTATTCTTTGGGGCCGAAAGTATGTTTCTGCGGGGATGGCTAGGATAGATCCCTCAGCTATGTTGTACATGAATTTGAGTCGTAGGAGCGGACGTTTGCTTTTTAAGGTATTGAGTTTTAGGTATATTAGTATGTTTTTGATCGATCTTTCGTGTCTGCAGTGGTAGTCGCCGGTAATGAAACGAGCAGCGTGGTGTCGGATACTCTCTAGTTTGTCTATGTCTCCCTGATGGTATGGGTCCCACACTATGGCGTATTCTATGGCAGCGCGCACAAGGGAAATGTATACGGTCCGTTCGTTGTTTATAGGACAGTGTCGTATGTTAACCTTAGGAAACCAAGTCTGCAATTTGCTTTTTTAGTTACTGTTGCGATGTGGGTGTGCCACTTAAGGTCGTCGTCGGTAGATATACCAGGATAGTGGTTGCGGTTTACATGTTCAAGAGTGACGTTATTTGGGGTGTAGAAATAGTCAGTTTTATGTTTTACACTGAGGATGTAGCATTTGTTTCTATTGTAGTTCATACCACAGTCCCTTGTTCACTTTTGGAGTGTTTTAGATCGCGTTGTAGTGCAATGTGATCGTTGAATGTTTTGATTTCTCTGTATAGTAGGCAGTCGTCTGCAAATAGGCGGACTTTAGATTTGATTGATGCTGGTAGGTCGTTTATATGACAGGGGGATTGTGTCAAAAGTCTTGCTAAGGTCTAATATTGCTTTGTCTACTTGAGTTCCAGTGTCGAAAGAAGAGAATACGTGGTAGTCAGTAGTTGTTTCGCAGGAGAAGCCTCCTCTGAAGCCGTGGTTGAGGAGTGTTAGGATACTGTGCTCTTCTATGAAGGTCACGGTGTGGCGGTAGATTATATGTTCGAGAATTTTGCACGGGATCGATGTCAGGGAGACGGGGCGGTAATTTTCAGGTAGGTGCTTATCTCCTTTTTTAAAGACAGCTGATACATTTGTTGTGCACCAGTCTGACTGTAGGTTGCCTGTGTCTAGGGATCTTTGGAAGATGTCGCGGAGTGCAGGAGATAGACTGTCGGCACACTTCTTAAGGACAGCATTGGGATCTGGTCAGGGCCACATGCTTTATGCGGTTTGATGGACTTGAGTAATTTATATACTCCGATGGTGTCAGTTTTAATGTCACATATATTGGGTGTTGTGGGGGGTCAAAGTGTGGGGGGCGGATCTGCCTTCTTTCGTGAAGACACTGTGGAACTGGTCCAAGTGGATCTCAGCCTTCTCGTTACTGTTACACACCAGTGATCCATTCTTCTTAGGGGAGCTACTCCAATGTTGTCTTGTTTTCTACTTTTGATATAGCGCCAGAATGGCTTTAAGTTTTTTGTTTGGAGACCTGTAGTGATGGTGTTATTAATAAAGTCCCATTCTGCTTTGTGCAAACTTCGTCTGCATGTTTTCTGTATGAATTTGTAATTTTCCAACTTGTTTGTTTCCTTAGCTTTATCGTACAGTCTTCGCTTTTGCTTTAGTAGTCTTTGTAGCTTTCCGTTTAGCTACGGGAGATTGCACCGACTGGAGCTGAGTTTTGATGGGATATGTTTGTTGATAGATTTCACTATTGCATTTTAGAAGATTGTCCAAAGAGTTGCTGTGCATGCACCTAAAGTGTATTGAGTCTTTATTTCATATTTCATTAGACAGGGTGATGAAATCGGCATTTCGTTTATCTCAGTCAGCATGAGGGAATTGGTAAATTTCCCTGCGTTGTTTGTTTTGGTGTTGGATTCTTACATCAAAATGAGTGACGATGATGTCGTGGTTTGATATCCCTGGCACAGAAGCAGAGTTTGTCTGTACTGTGGGATTTGTTGTAAAGATTAGGTCTAGTAACTTGCCCTCTCTAATGGAGCTAGTGTGGATTTGTGTAAGCTGCGCACTTTAAGTTTTATCAATGAGGGCTTGTTGGACTGAGCGCTCTGGGGCACACGTTTTCACAATGCTTGTGTCCCAGAGTATATCGGGACAGTTAAGTCTCCACAGAGGATTATTTGTTTTCGCTTGGAGTTTGTTGTGATCTTTGTCATGGATTTATTTAGTTCTCGTGTGGTTTTGTCGCAGCGTTGCGGCATGAAGAATGAGCCTGTTAGTACGTTCTACTTGTTTTGGAGTTGTACTTTGACCCACATGATTTCGCAGTCGCTAATCCGGTCTGGTTCAGTAAAGGATATGAGGTATTTTCGTACTAGCACAAAGACACCGCCTACTACTGCGTTGCGGTCTTTCCTGTAGGTGGTGTAGTTATCTGGGAACACTTCATTGGACTTCATGTTGTTACTACGCCAGGACTCATAGCTACAGATAACGTCTGTTTTTATGCAGTTTGTGGATGCTTCCAGGTCGGCTCTTTTGTTAATTATACTGCGACAGTTTATGGTGATGACACGTACGTTTTTTTTCTGCGGTAGATCAAATAGTTGGAGAATGGGAGACTGGGAGAAAAACAGACATAATTGTTATAGACAGTGATAGGGGCAGGGAGACATCGAGACAGCGTGACTGTTGCGACTACAACATCGCAATACTATAGTCAAGCAACCAACGCTACATTACTATGTTGCGTCGGCTGTTCTAATATTATACGTGTTAAACCGCATGTACTAATCAATCAGTCTATGGATGCTTGTCTGAACTTGTACAGACAACGAGTCGGTGCAACTTGTTTTAGGTAAGTACTTATTTTAACTAGTAACTATCACATTATCTAACATCAAACATGTGCACACGCCTATACATCACAGTAATTAGTTAAAATGCTTGCTAGATAATTTATCATTATACGACACAACACTGCTAAACTCTTCATACTATAGCTGGCTTTCCAAACATGTTTTTTTTCGATTTATTTTGCCGTTACATACATACAATTACCACCTTCGTGAATTGCACGCATTACTTGATTTTGACTATTGACTTGTGTTGATGATTAATTTTGTTTGCTCTATAATATGTTTCAACCAACATTCAGTAAATATTAAATGGAATTATTGCCGAATATACCAAAATTATAAGATTTCATCAGACATATAAAACTACGATAATTTGAGCATGTGTGTCGTATACCAAACGAAAAACCCCTGAACGTAGCTTCTATACAAGCTTTTTGTGTATTAGAAGATTTGTTTTGTGAAGCGCAGTATCCAGTCCTAATAAAATGTGTATGCGCTTTACACTGGGTCAAAGAAAATAGCGGTTATTATGTATAACCATAACGAGCAATACAACATTTACAAGAGAATGGCTATAACAAGTTGACTCTAAATTCTTTGTTAATTGGCGGTGTTCGCGTGTGTAGAAAACTATTGCTTATCTAGTGCGTTCAGTTATTATCAGTAATTGGTTCCATGAAAATATATGCATCATAAGAGTAGCAGTAATTGGAGTTAATACAACATAATTGAATTGTCTAAGCTGGGGTATTTACCATTGAAAAGAAACAATTTGTCTACATGTCACTGACGCTTAGTACAAGAACTACGCTTACATGCACAAAGCATTTTGTGTTATCACGAAATTCAGCAGATACCTTGTGGGCAATGTTTACATACTAGATATCTTCGTTAGATCGACTAATGAAGTGTTCATGATACACGAGGTATCCGCTAGAGTCGACAACAAAGCACCTGTTAACAACGTTATCCTGTATCAGCATTAGACATATTGAAACAATTACCTAAAATATATACCTTTGATATTACGTATGCCTACATGCACGTGTAGTGCAGATGATTAAATTTCAAGGTTTAAACAATTATAAATCATTACAACTGGGCATCATACATATATGGCAGTATTCATAACAAGTGAACTATGTGAAAATGTTGTTGCTTCTGTTACACTAACCGTCACTCTTACCATCATCAAATCATCGGTGTGCGTGCGTTCGTTCGTACGTCCGTGTGTGCGTGCGTACGTGTGTGCGCGCGCGCGTGCGTGCGTGTGCCTATCTGCATAAAAGAATAACCGTGTGTCATAAGTAGCCACACTTGTTATAAGTTTAAGAAGCAGTGAAAGTGTTAGTGCTTGAAGAGGCGTTGTTGGCAGCGGCAGCAGTAGCGGTTGTCAACTGTTGTCACAGCCGACGATCAATGGCAACATTGGTTTGTTGCAGGTATCAGAAGGCGATCGCTCACGGCGACTCAATCGTTCTAATGTTTCCCTACAGGTCGGCGTCGAGAAATCAGATCGTTCTCACTCTTGCGAAGACGTTGGTGCGAACACGGTATGGGTCTCCTTTGCGACTGGGTGGGTGACTGGTTGGGTGGCTCCTTCCTACAATATTTCTGTCACACGTTCACACATTGTTCCCCCACTCATTGCAACCCTCCCGTTTTCCCGCTCATATTGTTCTCCGTGAGCATCACCACCAAACATACCGGAAGTCAGCTAGTTCGCCAAACTGAAGGTGGTCTTATAGGTTCGCGCTAGTTTGTGAGACAGTTATTGGCGTAAGGGATATGTACGTACGATTTCTGCGTGTCCCGGTAGGTGGGGATGACTGTTTTGACTAAGTGAAAATTAATCAGCCGTCCTCTGGAAATTAGCTGAGCTATGTTGACATCGGTATTCTTTCTACGTATTTTGTAGTTAATTTACTTTTTTCTTATTGTAACATTTCGAAAGGTACACTGACTGCGAAATACGCAACATAATTTGAACCATCCTGTCTGATAAATCTCTTCATTAATTTGTTAACAATATACTATGTAGACATTAAAACATTTCACACATAATATGTCTATAATATCGATCAATAACACTACAACAACAAACAGCAGAATAAAACATGACGATACGAACGCCGCCGAATTGATGTAGACCCCATTTTAATAAATACCACTGTACATAACGCCTCCAATTAATATGGTGTAATCTGAACTGTTCTATGTGTCTATGGAAAGAGGCGGGAAGAGTCGCCCGAGACACGGGGTGCCGATGGGAGTGATGGGCATTGACCTCACGCTGTGCCGGCTTCACAACCTGACCCAGGAAATGTTTCCCGTCTGCACCGGCGACCAGTACAGGTAGGGTTGAGGAGAGGTCAGGTAGGTCAACAATAACAAGTAGATCAACAATAACAACGACTGTGACAACAGTTGACAACCGCTACTGCTGCCGCCGCCAACAACGCCTCTACAATTACATTATATATCATCAGTAATAAAAACAAGTATATATATATACATAAATTTATATATATATAATATATATATATATATATATATATATTTATTTATACATAAATATATAAAACAATTATATAGTAAATTGCGAGATAAATATATTATAAATATATATTAGTTAATTAATAAATAATAAATAACTACAGTAATACATTATTAGTTTCAATGAAAATTTCAAATAATAACATAAATATGGGGTATGACGACTAAAGTATAAAATTATGACGACTAAACATTTAAAGCGAGTTTAAAATAGTGTGTTTTAAGACTAGCTTTAAATGTGTCCATGCACTGTATCAGTCGTAAATCTTCCGGCAACGCATTCCAGAGGGTCGGTCCTGCGCACGAGAATGAGCGACGGCCGTACCGCTCAAGGTTGTGCAGCGGTACAGTTAATAGTCCACAATCAGTTGATCGAAGTGCGCGGCGCGGCACGTATGGTGAAATCAATGACGCGATCCAGGCCGGCGTCTTGTCGTGAAGGGCGGTGAACACAAGCATACTGAAGGCGTCACTTCACCGGCAGCCAGTGCAAGCTATTCAGTGCTGCCGTGATGCTCTGTCGATCGCCCCGCCTAATATGTAACACGACATTGGCCGCAGAGTGTTGTACCATCTAAAGGCGGTGGAGTAACCGGGCGGATATTCCGTACAAAATAGCGTTCCCGTAGTCTATTCTTGAAGTAACAAGAGCATGTACGAGACACTTTGTTGTTCCGGTCGTTAGTGTGTCGCGTATACGTGAGATTTGGTGCAGGTGGTAATATGCACTCCGGCACGCATTTGCTACTTGTGCCACCATCGAGAGGTCTGCATCAATAGTAAAACCGAGATCTCTGACGACAGCATATGTTTGCACTAGTTGACCGCAGACATCGACATGTGTTAGTGTTATTGGCGCGCAGAGGGTGGAGGATTTGAGGACAATGGCCTGCGATTTAGACCGGTTGAGTATTAGCTCATTGTCGCAGAGCCAGACGTTGACATCTCGAAGACAGGCCTCCATACGCGCGAGTGCTTCTGCGTGATCGGTTGATGGAAAGTCGACGTACAGTTGAGTGTCGTCAGCGTATAGATGATGTTGTGTACCATGTTGTAGGGGAATTTTCGCTAGTGGCGCAATCATCGCTGCAATGTAAACATTAAATAGTATCGGTCCAAGGACCGACCCTTGTGGAAAACCGGTCTTCATGACACTGATCTCCGATGTTTCTTTTTTGGCGCGTACCACAGACGTTCGGCTAGGCAGGTAGGACGCTAGCCAAGCATGTGCTGCACCACAGATGCCATAGCTGGGCAGGCGTCACAACAGAATAGCGTGGTCAAGTGTGTCGAATGCAGCAGAAAGGTCAAGTAGCACCAGAAGTACACCTCGACGTGCATCAGTCGACTGCGCCACATCGTTGTGGATGCGCAGAAGCGCTGTCTCGGCGCTATGACGTGGGCGATATGCGCTCTGGTAGACTGTATATACGCCGTTTCCCTCGAGGAAGTGTTGTAGTTGTCGTGCTATGAAACGCTCTGCTGTCTTCGCTATAAACGATATATTCGAGATGGGGCGATAGTTAGAGAGTACATTGACGTCATAGTTATGTTTCTTCAGTACTGGTATCACAACAGCATGCTTCATCGCATGTGGAACCACGGAAGAGGATATAGACGCATTGATTAAACGTGTTACCACCGGAGAGAGAGAGAGCATCAATATGCCTCTTGAGGAGCAAAAATGGGAGTGGATCAAGTTCGCATGACTTGGCTGCGGATGCCAACACTATCTTTTTGACATCTGTCGACGACGCATCATCAAAGTACACCAGTGGAGACACGATAAATGTTGCGCGGATCCGTGTATATGTGACGATGAACTGTCAGACCAGATCGCCGCCAGTGGCGTTCAGCACAGCGTAATGCACGTTTCGCTTCGGCAAGCTCGCCGGCCGGTATGCCATGGAGTCATCGGCCTCACCGAGTTAGTCCGTGGGACGAGTGGGGCATGGTCGTCTACGACAATGTGTAGACAGGAGTCATACCGAGCGAGAATAGATACCGGGTCCAAATCAGGAGCACGGAAATCAAAAGCCGCCAGATCAGCTGCAAACCGTCTGTTATCAATCGCTGCGTACTTTCAATACTCGACGTGGCGTTTCAGGCGCGTTGGTTTGGGCGGGTGCAGTTTACATTCAATTGCATAGTGATCGGTGATCATAGTCATCGGCTTAACTTCAGTGGCGATAATGTCTGACGTCTCCGATGTGATAACAAGATCCAGTGTGTTTCCACGCGTGTTAAAATCGTCACACACGATAGTCTCACTAGGGTGGGCCGAGGCGATAAGCAACACCTTCCCAACATCATCCAGGAAGGAGCGGAAGTCGGACGATGGCGGTCGGTAGACGACTATGACGCGCGTGGTGCAGCCGATACAGTTGTTCCGCAAAATAACGTGAACCGCCTCTCTGGCATGTGTGTCAACTTCGCAACGCGAAACGAGTTGCAGTGTTTTTCGAAACAGAACACCTACACCACCACCACGACGAGCCCCACTACGCGGCTGATGGACTAGCGTGAAGTCATCTCCACACAATTCAGACACAGCAGCCGTTTCGTCGTCTCCCAGCCAGGTTTCCTTCAAGGCGACAAGGTCCATTTCGCGCTCATCAATGTAATCGCGCACGAGCAACGCTTTGTTTCGAATTGATATGGCATTGATCAAGGCGAACTTCGTACGAATGTCAGGCGCAGTGGACGAAATGGTACCCGAGTTGAATCAAATTTGCAGTGTTTATACCAGTTTGTTTACCAACACAACTGACCTGATGGTTCCGTCGTCTGCTGGTCATCCTGGTAATTGGTCTGGCAATAACAACTTCGTCACCGGTCTTCCTTAACTACGTCTCAGTTATCGCTAAGATGTCGCATTTGTGTTCAACGATGTATTCGTTGATTTTAAGAGCTGTATTGCACACGGAACGAGCATTCAGTAATGCCACATTGACGAATGGCGTATTGAGGAACTAGTGTCCATGTGAGGAACTGAACCTCACGTTTATTTCCCAACTCAACTTGGTAGCTCTGTAATGATACAATAAATAATCAGACCAAAATAATGAAAACATTGATTACACTTGCTTACTTTGTTGCTTGCTGAATACATCAGCATCATTAAATCATAATGTACTTCATATTGGTGAAGATAAGGAGTAAGACATTCCAATAGACAATATATAATATAACTGTGCGCTGGCCTGCATGCTGATTAAGGCGACATTCGTATGTGAAAGCGTACTTTGAAGGCTTCTATGTAGACTGAATCGAAAATAGCACTGATTGTATCATGGTTTTCAGTAGCATCAAACATATTCTGAAAATATGACTTGCCCATACCAGATGCAGCTATCAAATTGATACTACATTTTGAATATAACTAATATTTGTCTTGCAAGCATCTGACACATGTAAGCAGGATATTAAAGGAAAGTTCGCAGTCACTGCAGGCTTGGCGACACATTTCGAAATGGGTTAGTGACATTTGTTTAGAATTGCTTATCTTGGGCCACCAAATTTCTCACATTTCTGACATACATATAAATACGCTACATTATCAAAACAAATTTTGCTGATATGAAAATGAGTCATTTTGAGACGTCAATTACCAATTTACCATCATCTCATCTCCGACAACTGTTTGTTTCCTTCAACCATGTGTCTGGCGACTGCAGGCTTCACTCAACACTATGAATGAGTTCCAGGCTAAAGACAGTAGTTGATTTTTGTGTACGAATAGTTTTTGCACATTAATTTCAGCACAGCTGAATGCTTCCAAGAGAAGTTGAGATGGTGTTCGATTGAACAAGTCTACCAGGGAGTAAAATATAAAACGCTTTGAGCAGTCCTAAAGATTGCGTACTATACTATATAATAACTTACCTTTAAAGGCTTTGGTGTCGACCAGTTGATATATGGCTCCTGAGACACCTACTGGCAATCTGACGGCCCTCAACCCCATCTCATCAACATCCAGTTCCGCAGAAAGACGACCATAACATAGATATGTCTGCATGCCGACTACAAGGCTGATGAAAGCTACACACCAAGCAGGCAAGAGTGCTCCTTCACTATCCATCCAATGAAGAGGGCAAGAGATAACGTTCGGTACACAACTGGATTTGGGATTTCCAACAAATAACGCATTGACAACACATTTCAGTTGCCTTAGAACCCAAGTGGAGAATGATAATGTTTTAGACATTATAATCAGGTGTGGATCTAGACGGTAGTTGGGTGTATGTTGCAGATTAAGGGTGTGTGTTGTGACATGCAGTTTTACTTTGGGTTGGAGGGTTTTGGTGAGCTTGGGGAATGAGAACAATAAGGGAAGAACATTGTATAATGTTATACTCCCTGTTAGTTACTATGATTAAAACCATTGTACATACTAGATAGTATCTGTTATTCTTACACAACAGTTACATTTCACGGCATGTTCTTGTAGGATCTCCATTCGCACTGGCAACCACTTCAACGATCACACTGAGTTAGAACTTGTCGATCTGTCGGAACCGTCCGGCTGGATTGTAATCCATTTAAAGACATTCACGAGCGGCCATTACGCACGTTCATGATCCAGATCACAGTTGTGTTTAACCACCAGAATGGACGTGACACACACATGCGACAGATCAAGATCCACTCCTAGTCCAGTCAATCTGTGTCCAAAAGAGGGTCAACCTCAAACAAATTGAAATAGTAATTATGACAGTCTTTTTAATTAGTACTATATATATACATTACCAAAATCCATGTGGTGAAACATTGTCATTTTTGACGACAATGACAAGTGGTCAAAAGTCGCTGCCAGTGACGTTTTGGCTGATTGATATGTAGGGGTAGGCGTTATTTAGGCTGTGATATATATTTTATTTGCATATTTCATACACATTTTGCATGCCGTTGGCAAGATAATGGATTATTCTACCCTGCGATATGTAATAATTCGTTCAATATTAAGGTGAGCAATCTTTTTTAAACACGGTGAACCCCGATTTTAGCCGCTATGGGGGAGTAGCGTTGTGATCTAACGTTGACTTAGTCCATTTGCAATTGGATAAATGGATGATCTATAATTTTCTGTTTTTGGTGAATTTTCTATCCCATGGGGACCGTGGAGCAATTCAGCTTGGTTGTTCTCGGGGCAACCTAGGGCATTGTTTCTAATATGCAAATTAAGAACTTCAGTACTGAAATACTTATTTTCTTCAATAGATTTGCAACTATGCATGATGATGTCACAAAAATGGTGTCAAGATCGATATTTTCATGGTCAACGGTTAAGATAAACACATCACCAGATGAATATAACGGCTGCATGTTTGTCATTTCATAAACATTTCAGATATCGGCCATGTTGCATCTTATTACATGCTTATTTCCAATGCAATTTTTATGCATAATATCTCCAATGGCTTGGATTCGCATGTATTATCTATGCCCTTATATTAATAATACAGTGCAACACGCTTATAACGAACTACTTTGTGGGTAGCTAACGAGTTCGTTATATCCGTGAATTCGTTATATGCATGTAAGCGTTTACCCACTAGGTGGCAGTGTTGTATGTGACAGTTTTAAAACTATTTGCCAGGTGTTTATCAAACGCCAATATATTTTGTCGTGGAACATTTATTTAGATGACACATAAAACAGTTACAAATGTTACTATTGAGTGTAGTTGTAGTATAAGATCGCAGTCCAACGTCTGTGAAAAAGTAACGAAATACAGTATGACGTAAACACATGGCGAGCACGTTGCGTCCAAGAACACTAAAACACGAACTGTGGCAGGATGGAGCCACGGCAACTACTACTTCTTTTATAACACACACAGGATGAAACCAGTTAATCTGCGTTGAAGAAGTACTCCATTGTCGTTTGTTTGCTGTTGGCTAGGGCACCAGACATCAGAACATCCTTAAGCCAGTCGCAATGCGCTGCAGCGTTGTCTGACTGCGTAGCCCTGTTAGTGTTACTGGTGAACTGTCGTATAACGCGCAGCTAACAATCTCCTTTAAGGTCGGTAGGATGTTAGAACTGGCCTGCTCTTCCGATCGATCACTCACTGCAGTGGGTGAGACTCTCACTCGTCTTGGCCTGTCCTTGGTGATGGATCCAGTTTCACATCACCGAAAGAGTGATGAAAGTAATGCAAAACCAGTCACAGTAAAACCTCCAATCACAGTAATACATTTGCCCGCAGCTCAAATGGTTCACAACCATTCGTAGCCTTACATCAGATTAGCCGTCGCCTGGGTAGACTAGGGCCGCGTTCTCCAAACATTGATTTCGTTGGGATCGAAAATTGACAAGGAAGCAAAATGATCATCGCGCAATGGAATGTGCGAGCACTGGTGGATAGAGCAAACACATTTAAATGATCAGAATGACGTACTGTCTTAGTAGCGAGGGAACTACCAAGATATACTAGTTATATTGTTGCACCATGTGAAGCACGTTTTTCTGACATTAGAAGGTATTGGTGGACGGACGAGTCGACTGCAGCTCTTCGGGGATGCCTGGAATGCTCAGATTGGGACAGGTTTAAAGAGGCATGTCCTGACCTAGACGTGTACGCTGACACCGTGACATCCTACATCAACTGGTGTGAGGAGCTGTGCACGGAGACAAAGACTGTCACCATGTATGGCAACGATAAACCTTGGTTCACCAGGGACATCAAGCAGAAACTGGCGGCGAAGAACGCGGCGTTCATCAGCGGCAGCATGGAAGAGTTCAGGAGAGCTAAGTGCGAGGCGCAGAAGGCGGTCAAGAAGGCCAAATTCATATACAAACGCAAACTTGAAGACCAGTTCGCTTCCAACAACACCAGATCTGTCTGCAAAGGCCTGTGGCAGATTACGCAGTATAAGGAACGTGCAGCGGCCATCAACAGCAGTGACTCCTCACTCCCTGATCAGCTGAACGACTTTTCCAGCAGATTTGACAAACTTAACTATTCACCAGAGAAGCGCCCACTTCCAACAGGTACCTCTCTGTCTCCGCCCGTTATAGTCCAGGAAGCTAATGTGAGGAAACTGTTCAGGAGACAGAGCACGCGGAAGGCTTCGGGTCCAGACAATATATCCACATCTACCCTGAAGAACTGCGCCGACCAACTCTCTGCGGTGTTTACCGACATCTACAACGCCTCTCTACAGCAGTGCAGAGTTCCAGTTTGCTTCAAACCTTCCACTATCATACCCATTCCCAAGAAGTGCAAAATCTCCGGGCTGAACGACTACCGTCCAGTGGCACTGACCTCAGTCGCCATGAAAGTGTTCGAGCGCATAGTGCTCAGGTACCTGAAGTCGGCCATCGACGGCCTCCTCGACTCGCACCAGTTTGCATATCAGGCAAACAGATCAGTAGACGATGCGATAGCTTTAGGTCTGCATCACATTCTGAAGAACCTGGAGAGGCCAGGAACCTATGCCAGGATCCTGTTCATTGACTTCAGCTCAGCATTCAACACCATCATCCCATTCAGGCTGTTCGATAAACTTTCATTGTTGAATGTACATCCTGCCATGTGTCACTGGGTCCTTAGTTTTTTTCTTCATATGCCTCAATCTGTCAGAGTCAACAACTGTATCTCCAGACCTCTTATCTTGAATACAGGAGCCCCATAAGGTTGTGTGCTAGCCCCCTTCCTGTTTATTATCTTCACAAATGACTGTGTCTCCGAGGACCAATCGGTCCATGTGATCAAGTTTTCCGATGACACCACTGTGGAGGGCTGCATTGAGAATGCGGATGAGACGCCATACAGGGAGGAAGTTCAGAGAATGGTTGGCTGGTGTGCGGATACCAATCTCAAATTGAACGTTTCAAAGACTAAAGAAATTATTGTTGATTTTCGCAAAAAGATGACTCCCATCCACCCTCTTTCGATAAATGGCGTGGAGGTCGAGCAGGTTGAATCTTTTAGATTCCTTGGAACACAAA
This sequence comes from Escarpia spicata, assembly GCA_963995525.1. Classification (NCBI taxonomy): domain Eukaryota; kingdom Metazoa; phylum Annelida; class Polychaeta; order Sabellida; family Siboglinidae; genus Escarpia; species Escarpia spicata. Next base: position 75,740 of record CAXEFP010000001.1, read on the forward strand.
ATTTCAAGCGATCTCAGCTGGGGCACAAACACACTGTGCATTACAAAAAAGGCAAAACAACGCCTGTTCTTCCTGAGGCAACTCTGGAGATTCCGCATTGTTCAGGAGATTATGATACGGTTCTACCGCGCAATCATTGAAAGTATCCTCATTTGCTCGATTGTAGTGTGGTTTGGCCGCGCCAGTCAGGAGGAGAAACAACGGCTAGAAGTTATCGCGAAGGGCACGTCTAGAATCATTGGGCGCGAGTTGCCATCCATTGAATCTATTTACCATGCTCGCTGTGCGCGAAAATCCAATAGCATTGTACGGGATCTAACTCACCCAGCCAACCATCTCTTTGAACTTCTTCCCTCTGGCAAGCGCTATAGAAGTATTAAGACAAGGATCACTTGACTTAAACACTGTTTAGATTTTATGTCGCCATGCAAAATTATTATTTAAAAAAAAATTAATATTATTTTATTTACTAACTTAGCTTCACGTATGTACATACTTTTTAACTGTCAGTTTAGTTTTTATATCGTCAGCTAATTTATGTATTCATTTATTTATTATTTATTTAACTACATGTATACTTTTTAACTTTTAAGGTAATGTTCAGACGGTATTAATATTATGTTACCAAGTTCACTCTATGTCAATACATGAACGACTATCTTAAAATGTGTTGGCAGTTGGCCTTGGTTTAAATTTATACTAGTTTTAGTATAGTTTCGTAATGTTTCTGATTGTATATTTTGCGTGTGCATGAAGGGGGGCAGGGGAGACAAGCGTGAATGTATGTTGGCGCCACAACGCCAAGAATTCCTCGTAAATTTTAAATGTTACTTGGTAATAAACAGTCTGAATGAATACCTTCTTCTGGAGTGGTATACCAACAGATCAGCGTAGAACTCACTGTTGCGAATTACTTGATGTTGTATATCCAAGGTCATGACATGATGTCAATATTTGCGTGTGAGCGCGCATACGTGCTTGTTTGTGCGAGTCTGCGCGTGTCTGCTCGTATTGGTGCGCGTCTTTGCGTATATGTGTGTGTCTGCGCGTGTCTATGCGTGCCTGCGCGTGCCTGCGCGTGCCTGCGCGTGCCTGCGCGTGCCTGCGCGTGCCTGCGCGTGCCTGCGCGTGCCTGCGCGTGCCTGCGCGTGCCTGCGCGTGCCTGCGCGTGCCTGCGCGTGCCTGCGCGTGTTAGCGCATGCTTTCGGGTGCTGGCGCGTACATGCGCGTGCCTGTGCGTGTCTGAACATTTGCTTCAATGCACGATGGGCCAGTAGCAAACAAGTTTTGTTTAGCTGTGTTTGCACAATGAAGTTATAAATAACAGTTGCGCAGTTGTTTTTAATGTTGCTGTATTTGTATAACTTTTCACTACCAGAATGCATCCCATAGTTTTGTGACTTAAGAAATGTACGGTAAACACAAAATGTTCATTATAATATTCATGTCCAGCTTTCTGCAAGACAACTGTAAATATTTTCTGGCACAAGTCTGTGCATGAATCTCTGTTGTGTGTGAACTTTTGATGTTGTGGTCGGTATGGATGTAAGGATAAAGTTAGCTGGCAGTATTTTGAGAATTGCACAAAATACTGCTGGTTCTTGTGCAGTGTTGTATGTCTTATTTGATTGTATTTATCAGTAGGAGTTAGTGTATCTGTCTTGTCTCTTCTCTGTGTGGTGTGTGTACGGGCAGCCAGTAAAGAAATGATGTGTGTTTATGCTCAAGTGAAGTATGTTTCTAATCGAAGCATTCTTTCCACATTCCACAATGTTTTATACAGGATGTTTAGGTGCAGCTGTACTTGCGCACGTCATCTTATTACGTCGCGCGTTCTCTCGCTGCGGAAACGTACGATCACTTGTCGCGGTCTGGCTTTGTTGTCTAAAGTTCGCCCAATTATGTGAACTCTTTCTATGTCGCAGACATCAATGGGAGGAGAAATGTTCATGTGTTCATTGAAGAGTGTCATCACCTTTTCCTCCAAGTCTTCCCCTTGATTATTTTCCACAGACCACCTGCATCTGTTTGCACTTCCAGATTGGCAATTTTATCCTCCAGGCTTTGAATCTCCTTGTCCTTTTCCTCTAGCTGAGTTTGTGGTTTCTTTAATGTAACGTGAAGTTCTCGAATTTGGTCAGATAGTTCGCCTGGGAACACACAGATTTCTTGTCTAAAACCGCGGAGTCAAAAGTTATAATATCCAGAGTGCCAGCTGGTCGTCGTCAGTGGACACGGAACTTGTCTTTCTATGCCTAAGCATGTCTGTTGTCGAGTTTTACGTAAGGGTATTGCGTAAGACATGCAAGGGCTGCCAGTCATTGGCGTGTGTCGAGTCAGCGATGCGTAGCGAAAATCAATGCGTTTGCGAAACTTTCCGTTGAAGATGTTACATTTTCACACCGAGTTCACTCTGTTGGTATTTGACAGATGAGCCTGTTTATGCAAGTAAAATCAATTTATATCACCTTTCTTCACAAACGAAAGTCATATTATCTGAACTCATGCAATTTGTACCATACAAGTCTAATGCAGTTATTGTGCGACTGTTGAATACCAAATGGTATGCAGGTGATTAGTTTATGAGATTTTCGATAAATTAAGGGCCATTTACACGAATGGTTTCTTTATATCCAACTTTAGTGCGATTATGTCACACTTGTCTAGAAACTGCAGGTGTCACCTATTAGCTCGCACCAATTAGGGGAAGAGTTTTAAAGAAAGGCCACAAGTCACATTTGTAGGTTGTTCTCTTCTCAGATTTGCTACTGCTTCAGAAATTACACCAGCCTCTTGTAGAAGTGGAATCGGTTACAATTTTCTGACACGGTCATAGACACAAATTGGCTCCACTAAATGGTCGTATGACTGAGGATGTTTAAATGTGGGTCAGACAACATAATGAGATAAGGATCAGAATGAAATGTCTTGTGTAAACAGTTCTTTCCTATGAAAACAAGACGACTGATAGATGTTTGCAGGACTTCAAAAACCAAAAGCTGTCAAGGAGTGACCTTAGTGCAGTACTGCTGACATTTCCACACAAAACATTTTCAGACCATATGTTTTTCTAGTAAAAATAGTTTGCAAGGTTGTTTACTTGGATCAGATCTAAATGTGCAAGTTCCAATTAGCTGAAAATGTGATTTAATTTCTGTTTTCCAGTGTGTATTGTCTGACATATTGCAAGTAGTGCACCTGCAGAGTGCATTTATAAATACAGCAGAACCTCGCTTTATGGTCACCTCGGTACACAGCCACCTCGCAATTAAGGTCGCCCTAGGACAGTCCCAAATTATTTGTGTAACAGTAAATTATAGTAAATAATATGGTCACCCTGGAATTCAGGTCACTTCAGCCCAATCCTGTGGGCGACCTTAATAGTAAAGTCCTACCAAATCATTATAATGACCATTATGCTTTAAAAGCAAGACAAAACGTAAACCACAATATATTTCTCAGAAACTTTATTGTATTCATAGGAATGTTGCACAATTTGCATCACATGGCAACAGTGTCATGTGACTTGCATGGCAACCAGGAGGACACCTCGAACAGTGCACATAGAGACAGACACGCCCTCTACTGGTGAACAAACATCAGTTCTTCCACCAATGCTACAGCTCGTTAACATCATGGTAGTCCTAAACAGTGTTGTACAATACAATGTACATACATGTTACATATGTATGTCTATACATAGACATGGTTCTTTATGTAGACTGCATTTTATGTCCTGGTGTACCCCAACTGAATTCATATGGCCACCACATTACTAAGATGGCAAATGTCTTCATTTCAAGAGACAAGAGCCTGGCTATCATGCCCCCTATATAAGTCCTAAAAATTAGCCTGAGGCTATTCAAAGGATTGAATGTTCACATCTTAATTTCAAGATACATTTGGCACAGGAAATAACAGTATATGTTTCTTGGTGGAACCACAGCTGGTTCATTAAACAGCCAATTTAGTTATTCTACTAACACCGAGTATTTCCTGAAGACATCATGATAGCTGTTTTTACAGTGCCCTGCATATGCAGGTGTACCTTGAAATTCAAATGGTGATTGTATGGTGCTAGTCATGCTATCAATAGCAACCTCCATTCACAACACACAATGTTTGGTATACAACGTTTTCTTGCAATCCTGTATTTGTTACAATATCACAAGCACCATTGTGCCACCTCCATATACACAATGCAGGATTACAGACTATTTAAAAACGTTATCTCATTGAGACTGACAAATACACCAACAAGAATTTAACAACATCGGTTATTAATTGTTTGAAACCTGCACTTGGATATGCACCAAAGCTAAACATTACCTAGTACCTAACCCAAACTAAACCCCCCACCTTATGTAATGTACATTTGTTCGTACACACGCATACATCATAATGTACATTCTGTGGGATGCTATCCTGGTAATATACAATTCATGTTATCTTAAGAGTTAAATACTTTATTAGACCGACAAACATTACAGGGTAAACAATGTTGCTACTAAATCATTGTTTTAATTGCTCTAATTATCATCCAGCATTGTGATAATCATCTAAATATATACATTAGTACCTTCTCTTTGGAAAGGTACCTTCTGTTTGGAAGGATAAATTGTGAAAGCATATTGCTGACAAACCAGTTAACCTAATACTGCCTACACAGCCAACAGTGTTTAGATGTTGCCAGAAAAAATTGAAAATCTCTTGGCTGCAGAAATTGTCATCTTTGAACCGGAGTCGATATTTACCTTGGTAAAAATAACATTATGATGTAACCGAGAAAATGCTTTGGAACAATGTATTACCATCTTGGCTGACCAACATTTAAGAACTGCTACCAACTGATTCAACACCAGAATGAATTTAATAACTAGTCTAATTCTCTTTGTACATCATTTCACCATTGCACAGTTGTGGCTGTCAAAACACCCACAACGATCCAGAGCGTATTGTCAAATTGTGGGATACTACATTTAATAAATCTGAAATATCACGAGTTAGCAAACATTCAATAGAAAAAAAACACAGAATTGTATGTAAACAGAGGCACACCACCTTCATCGAAGGCTACAACATGCATTCTCAAAATTGACTAGTCTGATTTACAAATTAATCGTTAAGTGGCACAGCAGTTATACTGATGCATGGAAATGCCAGGTATTTCCTTACTGGGACAATGACATCAGCCTAGACCTTCCAAGTTGACAATCAAATAGTGGGAGATCTCCCCCATATCGGGCATCTGAAAGTGGGAGTTTTGTTCGAACATTTGACAGTTTCTTGTTGTTAGCGCCATTTACGGAATGTTTATTTCCTGAATTACATAAGAAATCTAGTATTTCTACATGTCCTGCCCACAAAAATATTAATGAAAATGTTCATGTTTTTGGTTTTATAAGTTTCTTTTCACCAATAACTCATTAGCTTAAAACTTAAAATAAAAAAATGTAAAATCAAATACAACAAAAGCAGGTGCATATTCTTTGCAAATTGACCAAAAACCAGATTTCTACTATATTGGAAGATTTGGAAGGTCTGTCACACAAACTCAATAGTATTTGCAAGCGCCCCATCTCAACTCCCCAATCGTGATCGTGCCACAAGATTATAGTTTGATTGTTGGACAATCGGTTGAACCGATCATGTGACACAATTGGGAAGGGAGTCGAGATCAGAGAGCTTGGAAACACTCTACCCTTGGTTTCCTAACAGTGCCAAAGCTCAACTTTGGCCGCCTGGTGGTTGTCTTGAACTATAGGCAGATGGAGAGTAATTTACCGTGTGCTATTAACCACATGCTGATGTAGGCAGTTGTGTCTTTGTCCTGTGGAATTTAATACACCTCCACATATAGCATCTGATTGATGACAGCGGCAACATTTAGCAGCACGGCAGTGATCACAGTCATAGTCACTACGTAGTGAGGATGCCTCGGATCTCATCTAGGACGTTCGACAATATTGATTCGTCGCTGCTCTTGCCTTCAAAGTTCAAGGTGTTTGGCTGAAACAAAACAGTTTCAAAGTGCCAATCTACATTGTCAAGACATGTCACTGCAATTCAGTTAGTTTTTATGAAATTGCACAAACCAATGTCAGTTATTAAACCAACAGCATCAAATGTAGTTTTGTCATATCTTGGAAATATAAGTGCACAAGACACAACTTCAGTAGTGGATATCAGCACAATTAATATGTAACTGATGTAAACATCTATTGAAATAATACAAAAATGCATTATATTAGAGCATCAAACATGTTTACTCCCCCATTAAATTGTTGTCTTACATTTATTTCTATTTTGTCAACTCACAATATGACCATGACAAGTGATTAAGAGGGATGCTCTCACCTGACATCACCCATTGTGTGGAAGATGCTGATCTTGGCGACGACTTCCTCAGGTTCATCGTCCTCGGGCGGTGGTTCGTTGATCCATACATCAAGGTCAAGGCTACAGACACAGACGAACACGTTGGAGTTGGAGTGTGTAGGATGGAGGAGCCATGTTATGTTGGAGTTGGAGAGTGCAGTATGGAGGAGCAATGCTATGTTTGTGTATAGTAGTATAGTAGTATAGTAGTATAGTAGTATAGTAGTATAGTAGTATAGTAGTATAATAGGATAGTAGTATAGTAGGATAGTAGTATAGTAGGATAGTAGTATAGTAGGATAGTAGTATAGTAGGATAGTAGTATAGTAGTATAGTAGTATATTAGTATAGTAGTATAGTAGTATATTAGTATAGTAGGATAGTAGTATAGTAGGATAGTAGTATAGTAGTATAGTAGGATAGTAGTATAGTAGTGTAGGATGGAGGAGCCATGCTATGTTGGAGTTGGAGAGTGTAGGAAGGATAAGCCATGTTATGTTGAAGTTGGAGAGTGTGGGATGGAGGAGTCATGCTGTGTTGGAGTTGGAGAGTGTAGGATGGAGGAACCATGTTATGTTGGAGTTGGAGAGTGTAGGATGGAGGAGCCATGTTATTTTGGAGTTGGAGAGTGCAGTATGGAGGAGCCATGCTATGTTGGAGTTGGAGAGTGTAGGATGGAGAAGCCATGTTATGTTGAAGTTGGAGAGTGTGGGATGGAGGAGTCATGCTGTGTTGGAGTTGGAGAGTGTAGGATGTTAGCATAGTAGTTGTATATTAGTGTAGTAGTATTATAGTAGTATAGTAGTAGTATAGTAGTAGGATAGTAGTAGCATAGTAGTATAGTAGCATAGTATTATAGTATTATAGTAGTATAGTAGTATAG